>KK502446.1:476027-572463 GCA_000688735.1 Glossina austeni
CAACAAACAAAATTGATAAAAAATTTACGACATTAAAAAAAAACTTATATGCAACACATTTCAAGGCTTGAAACGCTTTTTTTCGAAACACGACCATCCAAAACCAATTTTCATTCTTATGATGCGAGTTATCTTCAATATAGAATTTTTAGCGATACTCGTAGGATGCTTTGGATAGGATAGTTGAAAGTTCACATGTCTAGGAATGATTGCCTCTTCTGTGATCGAAAATTGAAATTTTTCAGTCAATTATTCGCCAACCGTATAGAAGTCAAGATGTCCAAAGTAACTCGCGACTTTGCCGAGCTGTAGACAGGTACGCGTATAGATTAAGTGATCTAAGTTTAATTACGTACAGTTGAATGAAGTTCAATAGGACAAATGCGCCCTATGTTAACTTTGCCATGTCAACTGTTTGCTAAAATGTGTTCGCGTTCCTTCATATACGTATAATGCGGATGTGAAGTGAGGTTGCAAACGATATGCACGAAGTCATTCTCGCAGCAACCTTGCCTGCCAATGTGCAGAACGTAAACGCCTTATGTTAAACTTGACATTTATACTTTGGTTTATGTGGAATTGTCTTGCTTTGCAAAAAAACTTGCAGACGTATTAAAATATGTGCGCGAAGCCATATTTGCTAATGGCTGCAAAGAAGCTCTCACAAAACATAACACTGAAAATGATGGCAAATATGCTTGAAATAGTTTGTAAAACATTTCTCCCTCTACGATAAATTGCAAGGAATCATTGTCAAGACATTGTTAACTTGAAAAGAAATCTGTGCAAAAGAAGCGACTGAGAGCTGCTGATGCACTATTCGCTGTAAATGCAGCGTTAAAATTTAAAAACTAAATATATTTCCTCTGCAAGAATACTACGTTTTAAGAAAGAAAAATGCAAATATGCCAGAATATAGAATGAATAGCGTTCAACCTAGAAAATAGAAATTTCCCCGTGTTCGTTTCAGTGAATTTGTAAAAATGCATTCGAAATATCTCTAGAGGTACAGAAAAACTAGATGTTAACTTCTCAACCTTTTCCCTTCCATGCTTAAGCGCATCCATGCTTAAGCGCATCAATCACGTAAGAATGCCTTATCGATCTACTGTAGATTTTAACGAATAAGAAAATCAAAGGAAAGCATTTCTCAAAAAATCCCTCTTAAGAATAATTGAGGTTATTTATTTAAATGTGTGTGTGTGTGTGTGTGTGTTTCATTACTCAGTTCAGCCTTCCTTAAGGATGTGCTACGCGTCCTAAATTGTGAGTGAAAGGATGGGAAAAACTTTCCTTAAAACTAAAAGTGAATTTCCGTCCGTAACGGAATTGCATGTCGAGAATAAAAGAAAAAACTCTTCATAAACTGCAAAGCGGAATTGCTTGATGGCAAAAGTAAAAATGCTTGTATTAGTCTAAGAAAAAACTAAGGGTCGAATAAAAATTGGAAAAGAGGAAAAGACCTGAACTGATGCCTCTCTGTTTAGGGTATAAGGAAACGGTACAGTGCACGGCCCTTTTTTAAGTCAGAGGACATTTTCTCTTTTAAGCTTTCTTTTTTTGAGTCAAAAATCACCCACACACGTACACAACTGCCCCGAATATATGCAGACATGTTTAATTTTTTCAGGCCTCCTTTTGCTCTCCACAAAAATCAAATTTGAATGCTTAGTAAGTGAAACTGAACAACAAGGAAAACGTAAAACTTTTCAAAAATGTTTACTGTGTTGCACATCAAAAAATGACAATTTTCCTATCGACATAAAGTGTTCATTTGCAGATATGATATAAATGACGGGTATTCGTCGAGCGTTACCTCTGCCACACTTACCTTGTTGTTTATGCCGATTTTATGGTTGATTTAGCTGAAGCCACAGGGATCTTAGCGGCATAACACATGAGAAAACTAATGAATCAGGTGTGAAAAAGCCATGCAATGCCGCATTCGTTCAAATTGGACCAAATGATAAGTGGGCGATTGCAAGTAAGCGCTTGACATATAATGAATAAATTGTCCTTGAAAACTATGCATTAAACTTGAGGACAGAAGAACATGGAAAATTTCGTTTATTGTTGTTAGTACACGAATATTGTAAATGCCTTTATATTTTTATTCTTGAAATCTAACAACGCATTACAAACCGAGTTGGTTGTGTAAAAGAACAACAGCGGCGAGTGGAACGTAGTTGAATATATGAGTTCAAAGAACGTTCATTGAATGAACTTTACTTCTGCAGAAGAGCGACAATATTCAGTCCCGAACAGGTTACATTAATATAATTTTACAACCGGTCGGCCAAATCCCGTGCCCACTTTTATCTTACATTTCAGTTGTTTTTCACGTCACATGAGCCAAATCCTTATTTCCATTTCTTTGCTAATATGCGACGTCGTTTGGCATTTAGTTTACCATAGTTGAAGATGCTTGCAGTTTTGGTTACGCCTCCTGAGCCTTTAATTGCCATTTCTCAGATGAATGCTGTTGCCGTGCTACAGACGTTGCAATAAACTTTCCCATTAGGCATGCGATATATCGATAGATATGGAATTCACTTGCAAAACTATTGATAGGAGATTCTCATGCAATTGGGAACATGACAACCCCATTCAATCAGCAGCGTTGGCCTTTGCAAAGCCGAACTCACACTTACACTGCGCATGGAGCAAAAAAGATAATAGCAAAGTAGATCCAGTACAGCCGTTGTTCTCACATTTCGTCGGACTACTGAGAATTTGTCCTAAAGAGCTAACTCTAGACTTGTCCCCTGGTATAGCATGATTCTTATAGTATACTCGGTAGATTTGTTCGCCCGGCGATCACCGCCATCCTAGCCAACTAGAACCAGCATTGCATTGTGCTCATAAGTCTCACAAGTGCATTGATAGTATGCTGCAGATGCTCAGCAAGTCATAATTCATTTTATTACGCAATTTTCTTGGCATTTAAAATATCAAACTTGTCGGATTGACTTATACGCTTCTTTTTTCCGGCTTTCTTTGTAGTAAGTTCAAAACACATTGCTAACAAATATGGTAAATATAAGTAAAGAGAAAAAAAATTTAGAAAATTTTAAATAGAAAAAAACTCGCAAGCATTTAGGGCATTTTTTTACATTTACAGTTAAAGAAAATGAAAAGTTGCACAACATCGAAAAATAGAGGCGATCTAAAGTTTGAAAAATAAACTATATTTATATATATATATATATATATATGTACATATATTACATATAAATGTAAGCGCACACAAGTGCAATTGAATGTGTGTGCTGCGCTTGGGTAGATGCATGTGTCCGTGTGACCTTAGCATTGCGAGTGGCTAAAAAATAACTCGTTTGGTTTCCGGGCAGACTATATCCTTGTTTTTATATTGATGCCCCTTCCTAAGAGAGGGAGATAGATTAATCGTGTCGCTTCGTTTGTGATACAGAGGACCACTACCTATTAATCGATTTATTCGTACTCGCACGTCTTTTCAATATCTGCTCTTAAAGCCATCAATACCAAAGAATTTTGATAAAATTCCGAAATGCGGTAGAATTTTTTATTAACCTCCATAATAGAGAGGTGAGAAGCGAGACCATAATAACCAAAAGCTGAAAATGTTTCAGAAAAAACCACATGTGCAGTACGTTTCCTATAGCAAGTGTCTATTTGAAATTTGACTCGAGTTATGCGCAGCCATCCTAAGTTCCGCACAGAACCTATCTCGACAGATTAGCTAGATCGTCAAGAAGAACTCGCGAGCATGACGGGTGTCCAAGATTCTCCTTAAAGTGGAAAACAATTTTTCCACATGTTTTTATTCGACATTCAGTTATAAACTTTTCAAAAATAAAAGGATAAAAAAGCATTGAGATGAAATTTTCAGCTTTTTTTGCAGGGTTTAGAATTCATGCATTTATAGTTGTGATTACATGTGTGTGCGCGAGTATATGTTATTCAATATTATAATGTTAATACACTCATATTAGTTTTTTTTTCTTGCTGGATTGGAAAACCTTTTGCTGTACGAACGATACGTGTATCATAAATATTCGGAAGAGAAAGCGGAATAAGTGGAAAAAATAATACGAATAACTAAAAGTTTGCATCGATAAAATACGAGAATTATAGAAAAGAAAACAAGAACGAGAACGAGAACGAGAACGAGAACGAGAACTTCAAATGAACGTTAGAGAAGCATGCATGCAGCTCTTCGAACAAAGAAAAAATCAATTAATTTCCTATGGTTACAAATACAAAAATGGAAATCTATCTCCTATTATATAATAAATTTGAAAAACATGAAAATATTAATTAAAATAGATTCAATGGCAGTAATTGGCATTTTTTTAAATACTTCAGGTAACCTATTATATAACTTTCTGTGATATCGATTAAATGACTTTTATTTTAAAAAAAATAGACATAACATCCATTTTTAGAGTAGTTTGAAAGCAGACCAAACTTTCCTTTCTTCTCATTTTTCATGCTTTCATTCAATCTCTGACTAAACTTTTATTGATAATATCGAGAATTCCTTGAATTGATTTAATGGAATGAAATGTATTTGCAGCATGTATTTGCAGCATTTTTATTTATTTATTTATTTTTTTTTTGGAAAAGAAACCCACAGGAAAAGCAATTAAAGTTAACGTTGTTCAGACTAAGATTTTGAGTTATCGGAAGCTTCTCAAACGTTTTTAAGAGGCCTTAAACGATAATAGTTCTAAGCTTTTGTAACTTTTCGCGATATTTTCCCCATCTTTTGCTAATCGAAAATTGTTACTACGAGACTTTGTGAAACTCAGACATAAGTAAAGTAAAGTACAAATAAAATATACTCCGTCTTCTAACTTCTTCCAATCAACTCTCCTTGTAAATTCTTCAGAACTTAACCAAACTATTCGTCTTTCCTTTTTTTTTTTTTTTGAATGGGGGACAAATTAACAAATTAAAATGATGCCTTTAGTACAAGTCGAGTTTACATGCTGCCAAAGCGTGTAAACGTTCATAAGCGAAGACATGTATTGAAAAATTTTTGAAGCGAAGAGGGTCATACACTACCATACCATTTCATTTTTGTAGCTTTCCTGTTGAGTTGCATGCACACATTACAACGGAAATAGTTCGGCAGGACAGCATACATCCACATATATGAACATATATATGCAAATAACTGTGCGTGTTCACGTGACCAAAATCAAAGTTTACCTAGAAGTAATTAAAAATTTTGTTGATGATGATGATGTCCGATGATAAATACGCTGAACCGCCATGCGGCATAGCTTACAATGCTTTCGCTTTAAATTACCAATGAGTCAATAGTGGCTTGCAATTTGCATGCAGTCAGATAACAAATTGATCAATGGGAGTTATTCTAATATTTTTCCATTTTAATTGATAATCTCTTCCTTTCACTGAACTCTCACTCTCTCCTTCTTCCTCCAGAGAAAATAAACTGCCAAAATGTTTTGCCAACGGTCAGTCAACACTCTTGCGAAATTTAATCCAAGTTCGAAGCGCTCTAGCGAATCTCTCGCTACACTTACGCAAGGCTTTCTCAACCCTCCTGTACTTTGAAAGTGTTGTTAAAAGCGAAATCCTGCTTTCGCACTTAACTCTAGAAATATGTTAGCAAAGTTCGTGTAACGTATCATTATTTTGGGTAAACATGTTTGTTTGCAAACATTCGAGTTGCGAATCGTTTGCAAACATTTATTTGATTTACGTAATGTTTATGGATCGGTACTTGTCTGAAGCTGATGAATTGAACTGAGGTGATGAATGAAGCTTCCAGCTTCCCGCTCTTTTGTTGTTCATCGACTTCGATATAAATAAGAGATTTTCAAAATGTTGAAAAGAAAAATAAAGCAAGTCTTTTAAAGTGAGGAAGGGATTTGTTAATAAAATGTTTTGCTTATCTTTACATATTTGCCAAATATAATGATTTTGAAGGAATCCATGAAAAAGCAACCAAAAAACGGAAAATCAAACAATTATTATAAGTGAAATGTAACGCTCTTGCAATGAAAATGAATATAAATGCTTGTGTGTGTCTGTGAATGCAACCGTTAAATTCAAGCGTTTCCCCCGAACATATATTTAAGCCTTCTGCTTAAGTTCCGTACCGAATGTTGATTGCATGCTGCAACAATCATATCGTGTGCAATCATCAAATGAATAAACATATGGACAGCGTAAGATGTTAAGTCAATTCATCCTTACCCACCAGACCGTCCGTCTGGTATTAGATATTGCAAAACTAAACAACAAAATTTAAATTTTAGTCTTCAATAATTTATTTTTTTTATTTGTTGTCAAGTTTAAGAGCGATACTACGTCTCAATGAATGAAAGATTGCAAATTTTGATCGCTGGTTTTAAATCAAGCTAATGTCCTCACCTCGTTATTGTGAACGCACTCTAGCGATATTCGAATACTGTTTGCATAAAAAATTTATATTACACTGTACCCTTAACAGTAAGCAGCAATGTTTTTCAATTATTGTATATAGGTGTGTGTAGGTATTGTTGATACGACGAACGTTGAACGCTCCTTTCGCTTCATATAGAGAATTGGAGTGTAGTGACAAAAGGGACTTGGAAGACGTAATGGTTCTTGTATGTATGTAGATATTGATGGGTACCCAAGATTCCACACTGATCGCAGTCTTCTGTTTCTGTTTATATTTCATTTTATTTTTTCTCTCTTTTTCTCTCGTTTTATTTTTGTTTATTTATGTTTTTTTGTGTTTGCACACTCAAAGCCCTCCTTCTCTCACAACAACTGATTCCATTTATATATTTTGGCCTTCAATGACTTATGGCAAAAGGAAATTACATTCACGCATTTTATAAGGCGGGGGAAAAAATAATATAACAGGTTTTTACTTCATTCATTTTAACGGCACTAAATGGTGGTCTGAGGAATTAAACTTTTCAAAAGGGTGCTTTGAAATCCCTCATGTGTAGGAATTTCGCAAAAAGAATCAAGCGAATCAAGTCGGCTTAGTTTTCCCTATTTCTTAAGTTGCTCTAACAACGCAAATATTCTCACTTAGGTGAGCTATGTAAGAGACCAGATTATATAAGATGCGGTTGGCTTGCGAATCTATTCTTCGTGTGAAAAAGTTCTAAAAGCAATACAAAATACGAAATTTGTAGGAAGTTAACATGGTCTACAAACGGAATCCCATTTATATGCGCGTGTAAGCTGCAATTTGATAGAATTAAGTAACTGATGCTAAAACCGTTACATTTGGTGGAATTAATCATAGGTTTATAATAAATGGTTAATGGTGGGAAAATTATAAAATTTGGAAAGAACTAAAACTCACAATTGCCACTGTAATGTTAAAGCGCGATCTCTTGCAATGATTCTCTCCTTTACTAATTCTACATTTTTCCACAAATATAAGAAGTGAGCAAGTACTCCATTGCGACCATCGTATACCTTTAATCGGCTCGTTTAAAATTGAACAAAAGATGTTCTGCCTACGACTTTTCTCCCTCTTTAATATCAAATAAAACAAAAGGTTTCACTTCAACAAAAGATTGTTTATTTTTCGAAAACAAAGAGCGAACAGGTGAACTTAAAAGCCGCTTGGTTTGACAGAGGGATCAAACCACTTTTCTACTAATTTTATATCCAAAATTTGTTGGGGAAATTTGTTTTTTTATTCTCGCTCCTGCTAAGCTCCAATTTCTCCTGTATGCATGTATTATGTCGCAATGTTCGATGTATTTCGACGAAATTTAAAACACTGGCCTGATTTAGCCCCCGGACAAACTGACTCGAGATTGCATTTGCATTTAACAATTTTCAGTGAAAAGCAGTTTTCACTTAAATACTTCAGATATCAGATATCGATGCTAAAGTCTCCGAATGACTCGAGGTCTTATACTGTGGACGCTTAGAAGTTTCTTATCCCCCTACCTACACAATTTGTATATATCCGTTCTACATTTTCATCGGAGAACTGCGTAACACCAGCATAATACGTCTGGTAAGACTGAGCGTGTAAACAAAGCTCTATGATACGCTCTCGTACCATTTTAGTTGTGTCACTAACGAGAAAACGCGCACGTTGGCAAAACTGTTGTGAAGTGTCGCGCTCATTAAGAAAAGTGATCGGATAAAGAATATTTTGTATTCAATGAGACGATCTTAAGGCACTGGCGTATAAATGCTTTCAAGGCATTTAGTTTTCAGGCAAGAGCACTCCTCCCTGGGCAAATATTGGATGAATTGTAGTGCATTTCGTAAATGAAAAATAAATCAATTTTGGAAGAGAGAGAGAGAGGGAACTTTTTATAGTTTGTATCCGTTTCAATTCACGCGTAGCAATAAATGCGGACAAAGTCCCACGCAATTTCGGTCTGCTCTTGATGTGCTCGTAATTGTTATTTCTGCATATTCATGGTACGAACAACGGCAAAGAAAGTGTTCAATATTCTACTTAAAGCAACACAAGTAACACAAGTAACTCCTTCTTGCATTCACTTGTAAATATTAATAACTCCTCATTTCGTAATTAAGTTCACAATTAATTTAACAATTTGTCATAAAACATATTGTTTTTCTTTGCGTAAGCCTTGCAACTGCATATGCGAGCGCATGTACTGTTCTGTTGTGTATGTGTGAGAATAATTAAATCAGAATCATTTACAATTTATGTATCGATGCATATTTACATATAAATGTGCATTTGTTTGCAATCCGCTTAACTGCAATTATTATTGAGTTATTGAATCCGCTCATATCCCGCAGCGGTTTTTTAATACCCCTTTGAGTTAAATAAGTCAATGACAGAATTTGTACAAAGTACATGCAAGCGTTTGCTTTAATTATTTCTAGATTCTTCAGATATACTTCTATTTTGCGTAAATTCTTTTCGCAGTCAAACTCGCAGAATAACTCGTTGAAGTCTTATTTATAATTATGTCTCTCTCTCTCTCTCTCTCTGTGAACAGTGAATAGGAGTATTTTTTACATTAAGTCGTAATTACGCGCAGATCGGCAGGAAGGACGTCGAATATAAAAAAAAAAAATCGTCACTAAGCAACGACGAAATATCTGTATTGTTGACATTGTTTTCCATAAAATGCCTCGAAATGGTTGTCGTCTCCCCAGTCGACGTTCCTAGTAGAAACGAATTATCAACGAGCTTCTGCAACGCAAACAGGAAAAAGTTTAAAAGTTTAACTTAGGAATTTCAACTGAACAAATGAAGTGCCGAAGAGTGAAACATGCGAACTGCAAGCGAACCACTGATAAAATTGAAGTGCAACCTAAACAACTTCATTTGGAATTCTTCATTTAATTAATGAAAACTATCAGAATTGGATGTTGTGGGAGTTGTCTCACAGCCTTGCACAATGTTTTGTGTATTATGCGAACTCTCGCAGATTAACTTACGGTTTAGGCGAAAAACTTGCAAGCATAGCTGCGTATGAATATTTTTATTTAAACAATTGCTGTACACTCAAGTCTAGTGAGCAAAAGCATGTGCAAAAGTATGCTAATTAGATAAGCATTAAGAAAATTTGCACAGCAGACTATGCAGCAGGTTATGCTAAAGTTCACTCTTTTAAATGCCAGAAAACTAATTTCTCTCCTTCGAAGCGAAATGTTTCTCGTGATCATATTAAATTTTGCGGTTTTCATCACATTTCCTATCTGATGATCTTGAAAGGCTCCCGACTGTTGTTTTAGCAGAGGGTATCATTTAATGATTTTAAGCAGTGCGGCTTAAAGTCAAATCAAATTTAGTTCATGCACGTTTTCTAATTGCTCGTAATTGCTTTAAGGGGGAAACCGTTGTAGAATTTTTGAAATATTTCTTCAAGAAGCAACTTTCCCTCCCTACTCAAAACTTTTCATAAACTTTTTAGGTCAGCAGATGCGGATTGTTTTCTTTGTCCTTTTTTTTTAGATCCAAATCTAGTCCAGCTACACTGCCTCCTTCTCCACCGTCTTATTCGCGGCTCCTTAATCCGCGTTATTTTTTAAAAATAATTTTTTGTTGATCGTTAATAACTTTCTCGATTATTCATTTTTGGTTTTCTTGTCTTCCATTCCAAACATAGTGGAAAAATGGTTTTTTGCGCTCTCACATTGATTTCCCCCTTTCGTTATATATTGAAAGTCTTATCGATGTGTCTTAGTAAACCATTTCGTGCAAAGGCATTGAAAAACTTAAGCCGCTCAGTCTCTTCTATGCAATGCTCGGGAGAATTGAAAGGCTATTGAAAACTTGAAAAGATTTTTCTTAATAACTTATAAAGTGGAATAAAGTGGAAAGTTCCAGTAGTTGCAGATCATGGCTCGCAATGCCGCCAGAACGCCGTAAATAATACATTAACGCCCTTATGTGTATGTATGACTTTTGAACCTCATGAAGTATGCGAGTATTTCGCTATATTTATCTCGTATCGCACGCTTATAGGGAATATATTGAACAAGGGTTCGGCTTTATGAGTAGCTCACGATCAAATACATTACGAATGCACAAATCCCCGAAGATTTAAATTTCATGTAAAAATAGCTCGACAGGATTAATTATTAGTTTGATAGCTATTTGACAGATTTGACAAGCGTGAGCTAATGACGGAGTTTATAATATTTGCATTTGTGTAAATACCTTTAAGAATTCCAAGCGAAGCGTAATTTAATTTTTCTTTTTTTTTTTTTTGTTTTCATAAAATTAACTATTGACAGGGAAACGTAAATTGAAAGTTTTCTCTGTTGTGCATTAAATAGAATTTATTTTATTTTATGATTCTCTTTATCGCTTTGCTTTACTTTACTTAAGAAGAAGTTTGTGGTAAATAAGAGTTAAATATTTATGTGCTGTTAATTAATGCGAGTACAAATGTTTACGAAGATGTCATACTTAAGCACAAAGATTGCGGTTTTTAGAATTCGCTAACAGGGGCATGTGCATTTGTGTGAAAGTGTGCGGTTAAGAGCAAGATATTTTCGATTTGATATTAAACCAAATTTTCGGAATGTGAATGAGAAAGCGACCGCCGCTCGGGCTGTTGAAAATAATTCAAAATTAAATTTTTAATTTGATTGAAATGCTGAATAAAGGTTTTGTGTACACGTTAACTAAACTTGCAAATAGGAAAACATATCATTAAATTTAATTGAATAAATAAATAAATGTATAAATTGCTTGCAATTGACGAACGATTATTTACAACCGATAAAAATATAACATCAACATGTTAAAATTTTCAACGGTCGATGTAGAAACTCGTTTGGCGTTTCCCACCGTACAGTAGTTGATATTCAAATCAAACGTCTGGCACATGCTACACGTTTTACGGCATCAAACTAAAGATCATTATAAAACTTTAATATATATATATATATATATATATATATATATACATAGGTGCATTTCTAAGAGAGACTTGAGAGGTTTGCTTGCTTACCGGTATCGCAAACAGTGAAGATGTCAGAAAATTATATACGAGTATGTAAATAATTTGACTGTAAACGCGGGAACGTTGATGGAAATGTCAGGCGTATAGAAATTTATTTATTTATGTGTATATATAAATGTGTATATTGTTAAAACGTGATTAAAAACTAATAAGATTTGTTTTGTTGATGATTTTAAGCAAAATTATATTTACTGTAGACGATGTACAAGAAGACTAACTGGTGGTGTTAGCGACTTTGTAACACAGTTAAATTTTTTAGACTGTCTCTGACATTCAATTAAATGTTGAAAATAAATAAAAGATAGAAGTAAAGAAGAAAACGATAAAGAAAAAGGAAATTAATTACTTAACGAACATATCTAATAAAAAATAATAATAGCTTTCAACGTAACGTGTCATGAATTGTAACCAACCAAACGTAACTTATGCAGCGACTTGCAATGAACAAACAGAGCAACTCACAGGCGCACAGGTCACAAAAATATCGATGTGTTTAAGATTTTCATTCATTTTTCAAAATACGTTTCCCCGCTTTTTTCATTTGTTTTTTCCCAACTAACCCAGCCAGTCCTGTAAATGTAAATATCACTAAGAAGGGAACGATTTCAAGTATCATTGCTCACAACGTAAGGCGTTATCGAATTTAGAGTTTCAACCTTCAATGTTACGAAGCCATCCAAGACCGATGGAAGTTGCGTCGACGAGTACTGCATCGTTTCAAAATTTTAGATTCGCACCGTAGTTCTTATGCAGAACGTATGCAGAAGCAGCATTCTTTTACATTTCAGACCCCTCATGATCCGCAGCTTTCTTATTTCTTCTTTCTTCTTAATTGTCAGGGTAAATGTAACTGTCAATCTCCAGATTCCAGATTTCACTTTTCCTTTTTCGTATGTTTCTCTTTTTCTCTTCCTTTCTTGTCATCTCTCCTTGCAAGGATAAATGACAGCTTGCCGGGAAACAATGTTTGAATTACTAGACAATTTCTACTTCTACTTACTCTCAACGTTGCTTTTGCTATAAGCGCTTAATACATTTGTAATCATTATTTTAATTTATTGACGTAAGAACAAAAAAGTGATTGTATTGCAATTTCTTACCTTTGATAATAAAACTCTATTGTGTATTACGCGCATATACACATGCTGTACACGTGCATAGCTATCTGCAGTCGCTTCTTCAAGGTAAATATGTTAACTCGGCACACTGGTTCATTTTAAGAGCTCTAAGGAAACGTGCAAAAATGAATGCCAATGAAGTCAACCCGGAACTCAAAATGAAACTAAGTTCCGCGCAAGGAAGTGCAATTTTCAAAGATGTGTTCCTGTTCCTGAATCTTTTAGCTAACTTTTTACTTTTCTTTATTTACTTCAACCTTTACTTCATTCATGATTTAACAATTTATAAATATTTATGATATAGAAGATTAGGAAAAGAATCATTCCATTACATGGTTTCGTATTCTTTTGGTACATAAATTATGACGTATATAGCAACGACAGTCGGATGAAATTATATAATATCTGCATATCTTGCATCACAGTATTTTTCGTGCATAAATGTAAATGGACTTGAGATAAAAAATGCAATTTCATTGTTCTGCACTATATAATAAGCGTTTGACGCGAAAGCTTATGGAAAAACGCTAAGAAAGTATTAAATTTCTTTAAGGTTTAATATAATAAAAATTGTAGTGGAAAAAAGAGTTCATACAGTTTACAAGACTGGGGGATGGACAAGAAAGAAGGAGAAAAGAAAATTAAACGAGAGACTTACTTTGGAAAAATACTGCAATCCTTCAAATTCTAAATCATTTATTTGGAAAATTTTTAAAAACGTTTTGAAAAATATTAACAAACTCAAAACAGGTCTCTGGGCATATGAAACCCTTCAAAGGGATGTTTTTCACTTGAGAATAAGAGATTATCTGCCGTTTATATGAAAATAGATGACCTTCGAAATCACTACACACACATGAGGTGATATAAATTTCCGAACCATTCAAAGCAATCGTTTCCATATTCTCCAACTCGGACTTGATGATTATAAAGTTGTTTAAATTGGAGTAAAATAAAATGGTATAAAAAACTATACTTCAACTTATATTTGATGCGTTAAAATGGAACTCTTGTCGTGAGATTGAAACGGCTTCTTTTTAGTAATAGATTATTTTCCTTTTTCATCTTAAATGCACAGACGCTGTGTTAATTATCAGGTTGGACTTGTTGGGTTCTTTACACTTTCAATATAGTTTTTTTTTTCGCATATCAATTATAAAAGCGAAATAGATAATAAAAAGGGCGATATTTGTCATCGAGAAGTAATGTGCGTAGGGTTACCAAAAACGCCAACAAGGACATTAAACTGTATTTGAAGTTAAATTTTCTTCTCATCTAATAACTCAAAAGGCATTACCGGGCTTTGTTCATTATTTAACGTACATCAATTTTGAAGACTTACGAATGTGAGCACATACTTAACCAAAACTTTTGGAAATTGCTCACACACGCAGCACAAAAATAAGTAGAAAATCGTACCAAGATAATAAATATTACACAAAAATATTCCTGCTGGCAAAAACAATTTGCTGTAACCAATATGTGCACTTCATCTACATGTGTCGTCTACATATATAAACAGCTTGCTGCAGCCTCTTCGAACCGATGCTGACTATACTCGTATACGTAAATGCACAGACAAGTAGAGACTTTTCAATACATTTAATGTACAGTAAATGAGAAACTACATGCATTTACTGGAAGCTCCATGTATTCTTCCCCGTCAAATATAATAGTAGTGCGGCTTGCCAGACTGAATTTTCTACTTTCAGTCGGCGACGTTTACTTTCGAGTTTTCAGTTCATGAAAAAATTTGAATTTATTTTCAGAAATTTTATTGCGACTAATCGCACTCCCGCACACCATCGAAGCGGAAGGAACTCACACAAACAAACAAGCACACGGCAAATATCCTACGTTGAATAAACTTCAACGACAACAATTGTCATAATTATGAAAGTGAATAATAGATGAGAACATGACCATAAAGATTACCATTTCACCATAATTGTGTGTAGATGCAATCTTGTGTTTGTTTTTAATTAATCCATAGAAAGAGATAGATGGCTTAAACGTTCATTTCATTCGTTAAGTTCATTCGCGTTAACCATTATTTGGATTGTGTCGTCGAATACCTTAATAAAGATATTGAGTTCCGCATGCTGTACAAGAACGAAAAGGTTGGAGTATTTCTGGCCAATCGGAGTCCGAATACAAGAGGTCTCATTAATATTGGGGAAAATTCCAAAATTCACTTCAAAACAATTTTGATAAACAGAGGCGCGCGCGTTAAACGATTAACTTACGAAACAAAAAGCCCTGAGATAAAGTAAAAATTAGAACCGACCAAAGCAAGAACCACATCTATCTACTGAATCAAATTTTATTGTAAATTAAAACAACGTGTTTTAAGTTAATATTTAAATCTCCAATCAGGGATATGATTTTTGAACATGTAGTAAAAATATTCCTTACACACACAATCCTCATAACACATAAAAGTTCGACATAAATAGTTGATAAATATATACGGACTAAGTTTAAAGGGTGTGAAGATAAATTCGAATTTAACTAGCAAAGACACCTACCAATATTAAAAAATCCTACTAAAATCCAGTTGGATTTTAAAATTTGTATGGTAACATAAAATGGACAGGGCAGAACACCCATGCCAGGTAGATCCGTAAATATGAAAATCACGGCATATACTATAGCGTTTAGCGTTCTTTTTTTTCACGAATATCAGAAAAACATTTCCAAAAACGTTTCTAGGCCTATCTATCTATCTATCATTGTGGTGACCATTGTTTTCGCGTAACTAACATAACAAAAATCAACGTCGATTAGGAACCGTGACATTAGAATATAAAGCGCATTGGTTCAGACATTTCAGCTGAGAAGAATTCGGAAACAATTAAAAATAGAAATTGATTAAAAAACATAAGATTGTACCGTAATAACAACGCACAAGTTGTAGCAAAGCGAAAATAAAACATTTCTACATTAACAACATTAAACATTACCGAGCTCTGTGAAAGCAGCGTCGAAGAGCGAAAAGAATGTAAGCATCGAATAGAAGGAAATTTTGACTTCATGGATTATTTAGCAATAATCTGGAGGAATTGCTCGAAATTTAAAGCTTACTGCTATAATCTTCCAAAAGCGATGAACTTATATAGAAATAACAACAATAACAATGAAATTCATTACAATAACGCTTATTAAGCAATTTTCCTTTTACAAACTTTCAATGTCCTTTAACCAGAAGGCAAGGGAAAAGAGTCACACATATACATATATACTTATATATATATATACATATATATATATATGTGGAACAAAATATAAAAAGAAGAAAGGTTGTACGTTTAATAAGAAGCGAATTGCGAACACCCAAAAATGTAGAAAAGTCTAAAATTGCCATAAAGGAAATCTTATAAAAATATATAAATTGCGTTTTTTCTTTATTTAAAGACAGACTGATAGTCTAATATCTGCTCGTATAACTTTTAATTTAGGTATCCGATTTACATCACATATATAAACATAAATTTCGGACTACTTGTCTATCGTTTTCGACATAGGCAGAGACAATTGCATTAACGGTTAATGAATGGAATTTGTTTACAGATATTTGATAAAATAATGAGACTACATGACGTTGTGACAAACTTATTATATTCTTGCTAGCCATAGCCAATGTTTTAGGAAAAGGAAAATATAAGGGCGGAATACAGAAAACAATATAATAATCACGACAAAGCCTTGACTGCTTAAGGATATTTGGTCTTACATGCACGCGTGACTGAGTATAGATCAAACAAACGTTCATGCATATATAAACACAAAGAGCGGCAAATACGTACACATGTATGTAGACGAGCACATGCACCCGGGTAACATAATTGAACATGACATTTAGTTGGTCGTTGTGTTTAGAGAATTTACAGTTTGGCTTGCCATCTTGGCATTCCCATTTCTTATTCTTATAGATATACACATTCCAAAGAATATACACACGTACATACATGTGCGCATAGTTTTGCTAGCTTCCGCTTTAGATGTTTGCGTTCGTTTGCGTTGTTATACTACATTTTAACAAGATTAGACAACAATATACTTTCGATATATTTTAGTTAAAATCTTCTTTCATTTGCACATCACTTCTTGTTGTTTTTATTGCAATTGAGTCTGTTGTTACGTCCATAACTTTGGAAGCATCGATGGGAAAGCTTACCAACAACATTGCACCATTTAAAGGAAGCATTTTGAGACGAATTCCGAAGGCGCCTTATCTATCTCTTAGTAAACTAACAGCTAACAAAACTTTAAAAAACCTTTTCTTAATAAAACTTTAACCTTTACATTGTATGTGGACTGCCATTTATTTTCTAATCATATTATGCGATCGCAAATCTGAAACACGAGAATGCATATCGATGGAAATTGGTGTTGCACACGTTAAACAAATCAAGGTTGAGCTGTGATTCATCGATTGAACCACAAATTCAAAATGCACTTAAGACAAAATTTCAGAAAATTTTTCCTATAAACGTTCCCTTACACTGCTTTTATCACTTAAAAAGACAATAAAAACACTTGCGAGAGTCTTAGGACTGGACAAGGGCATCTCTGATAAGTGTACTTAAATCTATCAAGTGATTACATATAATTTATGTAGCCGCTGCACATGTACAAGAGTACAATAATAAGAAGATTAAACAATGACTAGATTACGTAGTTAGCAATGTTTTTAAACATCTTCAATGAAATCGTAACTCTTTCTGCCTTTTTCCGATGTATTATTATTTCTTCATATATTATTATTCTCTGTCACGAACAACATACCAATCACATTAACAGAATGCTTAAGCAGATAACATAATTCGTGATAACATCGCTTACTTTTGTTTCGAAAGATGTTAAACGCATTCATTCATTCGTCGTACACCAAGCCGTCTAACATAGTTTCGATTTTACGTTATCTGCTATTCAATGTTACGTATACGCCCAGAGGCAAAAATTAAAATGTTGAGTGATAAATTTGTGTGAATACATACATGCATATAAATGAGAACGAACAATAACGTTAAAAACTCTCATTTTAAAGTAAATTTTAACAATTTTTAAATATTTGCATGCACACGACCTCGATTTCGAAGGACGCTTACGTCTGTCATTCCATTTGGAAGTAAGTGGCACAGACCCAAATATCGCAAGATATCTTATACTCAACATCCTACACTCCCATCACTTTCGCCATTGTTTTAACCACACATTTAAACGCACACAATTGCGTTGATCAGGCTTGAAAATGAATGGGTTTTGCCCTTAACTTAATCCACAACAATTAAAATCATCATAAACTTTAAAATTATGGTAGCACAGCACTATCAAACAGCACTATTAAAACAGGAATAAACGAATAAGTAAACAATCAAACATCAGGAATACCGAAAATCAACCTGTGAAGCGACCCTGCGCTTGTAACACAGCGGAATAAAAACGAGAAAAAATATTTTTTATTTGTTTACTCGTGCTCTTAATAGATTTTAATAACTTCTTCTTACGCCGCCTGAATTTTGCTCATTTTCTTATATATATGGTAAGGGTAATAGAGAGTAATTAAAGTTTTGACTTTTAAAGAAAGTTGTAAATATAACAAATGCTTTTTTCTTCTTCTTCTTATCAGCTCCTTGCTAATGTTTATATGGTCTACATTATACATACATGTTTTATGTGGCTCTTACTTGGAATAGCAGTAATAAGTTTACTTTCGTTGTTGTAATCCCACCGTTACACCCTTGCTCCTTGCTCCTTGCTCCTTGCTCCCCTGCTGCTGTTTGTAGGTTATTATTTTGATCTAAGAAACTTTAGTTATTATCCTCGCATTAATTAACTTTTAAACTTTTACGCGCGTTGATACAATTTCTTCACCATTTACTCCTTATTATTATGTATGTCATTTACGTTGGAATTTCATAAAAAAAAAAACTCTCTCTCCCTTCCCTGCCAGATACTGTAGTCTTAAGTTACACACACAAAACAGCCTCAATAAATCATTGCAAAGTATGGACACAAAATTGTTTTAAGGTTCTTTCAATTTTTTTTCATGTGAATAGACTCGCCTTAGTACCGGATTTCGATTTAAAAAACTATATTACGTTATTGACATTTTAATTAAACAACGCCATGATTTTTTTATTTACTAAAGAGGACATGTTTTACATCAATTTTGCTTACAGTTATTTAAAAACAAAAAAAAACTATAACAAATGTTTACTGACTTATCAGAGTCTTTCCTGAAAAAAGCGGCCGTATTTCATATGTGTTCGCGCTCTTTTTTCAGTTTTAAAGCGTCATTGTATTTAAGTATCCGTCGGGTGCGGATGTCTACTATAAGCAGGCACATGTGTTCATAATCAGCCTGAGATCACATTTATTTATTTTGCTTTAAAATTTATATCCGCCGGCAAAGTTTTCATGGCTTCTGAGTGTTACGGTTGTACTCATAAATTGTGGTTCATATTGCAATAAATAATTTATTTTTATTAACTTAATTTCATATCATTGTGGTCTGTAATAATATGCACCTGAGATAAATATAAATGTTTGCAATTTTCACCTTTTTTTTTTTAAATAATCTTTTCCAGCTGTTTAAACATCTTCATCTCCGTAAGATAATCATTTTGAAAAAAATCAAGTGGAATTTTCAATCAAATATTTATTTCAAAATATATTATTTTAATAATGTGCCATATAGTTGGACGGGATAACAATAGTCACTACTATCAGACAATTATTGGTAATATTGCCAGTAAGAGGAAATCTTTGCATTGGTGTTCCGGCAGTTTTTTGAAAATTATAAATTTAGTCAGTTGAAGAGATTGTACGACCTTGATTTACGTAATTGATGAAGTTTTCGCAAACAATTCGACTTTATACTGCCTAATAGCCGTGGACAATGTTCAATTTCAACTTAATGTATAAATCATTTGCTGAGTTCTTTACAAAGTGTACTTGCAAAAAGTCGAACATAGAGCATAGAGCAGCGACAAACATGAAATAAAGTGTTACAGCATTCAGGTATACACAAACGCGAGCTTATTCGGGAAGGGATCTGAAAGGTTAAAAAACCCTTACCCAAAGTTTTCCAACTTCATCTGATGTGAATGAATGACGGGCATTAATTGGAAAAGAAACTCATTTCTTCACCATGTCTCAGTCGGTTGGTCGTTGGCATTGTGTGGTACGTGAAATTGATTTCACAGCAAAAAATTCATTAAAAAATAAATGAAAAGAATACTGGGCAACGAACCAAGGCATGAGGAAGAATACACAACGTTGGAAGTATGTAAACAAGAGTCGGATTAAATGAATACAATCGAAATTAAAAATCGATTAACAAGCTTAACTACATACGTATGTATATGCTGTACGAAGTTTTTCTTTAAAGTAAATGTGCTGGCGAAACTCTCAATTCCCTCAATTTTTATTGACCGATTTTCACGCTGTGGTAACAAGTTGTAATTTAATGTCAACAGTACGCTCGCTCTTTCGGCGAACAATCGCACAATTCTTATATAAAAGTGTTTACGTGTAGAAATAGAGGTTTGTTGCATTTGAATAAATGTAAAATTTAAGTGCACTTGTATTTGTTCATGTACACCTGAGCGGTGCACTAAGTGCTCATTGCATCGCCACATAATGAAACTTGAATTTGAGTCGTGGTACGAATCGTGATGCACTTCTCAATATTTTGTTCCACTTTCGCAACCTGCGAATATGCAAAGTTTTTTAATTAGTTTATAAAAGGCATAAATGCGCTCTTCTGCAACTGGATACATGTTTCCCGATGATCATGAAATACAAAATAATTACTGATGTGCATGCGTTCATTCACAACAACTGAAATGGCAACGCGGTTCACATCGATTATATTTTTAATTAGCTTCCAGCAGTCAAACTGGAAAGCGGTCCCAATCTGCCAGCAAAAACACGATCACCGATCGGCAGGACCCAACACAAAAAGAAATATTAGAAATTTTAGCATTTATTTTCAATATTTTTTTCTTTTTTTTATTCTTGAGTGCGCACGCGAGCTGCAGCCGATATTAGAATCCAATTAACATAAATGTGGCGTTAATCAGAAGCATTTACAAGTATGGTCTGCAATGTGAGCCCGATCTGATTACTGGCATGGCTGCTACTTACCAAAAACTGTGTGATTTGGTTATAAAACATTCCGAGGTAGCGAGTGTTGAAAATTCGCTCAGGGCGCACGTAATTCTGTCACTTATTTTCCAATTTTATTTCGGCTCGCAGTCATTTTATACGCAAAGCTTCAAGTGGCAATTACTGCTCTAGCATGCTCTTAAATTTCCTATTGCAGCGTTAGCAATATATTGTTAGTTTCCCATATATATATATATATATATATATATATATATATATATATATATATATATATATATATATATATATATATACATATATACATATACATATACATATATATATATACTGCGTTTACACACATTTTTAACTAACGACTTGACGTTTTACCCTCTTTTTAGAGCCTACGTATGTATAGAAGGAATTGTTACGTTGGAAGCATACCTGTTATGTTATATTTTATGTTTATATGTCACAACCGAGTACACGTTGGTGTATGTATGGTTAAAGGTTTTTCGTCTAATTGAAATGTTAACCTCGGAGAGAGAAAAGGAAAGGAAAGGTAACTGGAAATGTGCAACAGTTTTAATAGTGCGTTTTGAAAGACTTCTAATTAATGCTTGCTGATATTGTTGTTCTTGTTGGTTGCTGTTGCTAGTGCAGTAATGTATTGCGCCATATCGTTTCAGTTGTTCATCTCTCTGCTTTCGTTCTCGTTGCTTAGCTAACGTAGCTCGAATGTGGAGCTAATCCATATACAACCAGCCAAGAGCACCATGTTGTACACAATCTCTGTCTACCAAACTATTCCAAAAAGTCTAAATTGATAATTGATTTTATGTCTAGGTTCTAATAAAAGCAAAATTGTGATAAAAGTTTCTTTCACTTGTCGAAAATTTGTTTTCCGAATTTTTTCACAAGTTGAACAAAACTTCATTTGCAAGTAACGCTAGGAACGCTAACCTATTTAAGAAATTTACAATTGTTGAAAAAACACACAAATCCACATGCAATATATGAATAGAATAATGTCTGTACATACTCGTCTATTTATGTGTACACATATGCATCTTTCCCCTTCTTCATATCTACAATTAAATCTCGATATTCTCAAAAAAAAAAAAAAAAAACACACACAAATGAATAAAAAAATAAAAAGAAAATGATAATTTTTCCATACATTTTAAATATAGTTTAATGAACATTTACATACACATACACCCCGTTGTGAGTGTACTTTAAATAAATACAGGTACCGCCTGTACACCGCCTGTTTTGCTACACCGGAGAAGCAACTCACAAAAGCTTAACCACAAACCGACAGTAGCAGTCACACACCCACACCATTCGCATAGTGCAATACCCGAAGTTGTAAAGTTTTTAATCTTTTTAGAAATTTTCGGTTTTGCCATTCACAGTTTAACTAAATAATTGGTCACGAAATTACTTTAAATTTATAATTCCACCTTAAGCCACATCTTGGCTTATAACCACACAGTAGATGTTAAAGTCACTGTTTAAAGATGTCTTCAATTCCTCTTCGTTTGAAGGTTTGAAGTTCGATGCTGTTTAAGTTCTCTCCTTTTATTTATTAATTTACTTTGCAAAATATATCATTAATTAAGTTTTTCTCTATGCTACGCTTTATGTTCTATTTATGCCATTCAGTAGGGGAAAATAGTATTTCTCTACGCTACGATACACGCGCGACTATGCACTACGATTACTGAAGACTTGAAACCTTCCCACCCCCGTTTATCCTGACTTTAACGTAGTTCGGCAGCAATAGATTGCGTAAAACCAAAACGTAATTGACAAAAATCGCATGCGATGACAACGTTACTCCTCTCTCAGCACTGCGAACATTGCGATAATATTCATAAGGAAGTGTTAAACAATCAAACATCGTAATGCACGTAAACTGTGGAAACTTTGCAGCGTCCTCTCCAAGCGTTCAAAATAAACGTTACCATGACAACGACATCCAAAAGAGCGAATAAAAATAATTTAATTAATTCGTTTATTTATATTGAAAGTTTGCCTCTTTTTTTTTTTTACGATAAATGAAATTTTCAGTAATTTTAGACATTTTCCCCTTGTCTACTGACAATCACTCTTCAATGTTTTGTCTTTTTATCTTTCACCTTTCAAATCAATGGAAGTTTCCTTAAATTTTAACCGCCGCTACTTAGTCATACAATGCCGTACTTTTTGCGTAAGTGCGTTTTTATTCCAAAATAATGCGTCCACATGTGGAACGCTTCCCGATTTCCCTATTGGAACAGATGATGATCGTAGCAATGGCTAGAACTAAAACGCTTTACGTTCCTCTTCCTTAGTTCAATTAAATGACGAAACAAAACTGTACGCCCGAATGCGATCCACTCTGTTGGTTGGAAAGTACTGCTTCTTCCTACGAACGTATAGCAATAGAGGAAAAAATATTATTTCCGTTATTACGCAGTGATAATGAAAATTTTCTATTTTTCTTTTATTTGTTTTCATTAAAATTGTAGAATTTTTTTACAAAAAGGAAAATTCAACAGTGCAGTGCAACCAGTATGGGGTTCATCTGTGCAAAGCGATTCTTAGCTGAAAATATAATTTTTCTTCCTTCCTTGTCTTAATGTATACCGAAATGAGCACCAATTTTTTATTAAATTCATAACTTCCATCGAGAAAGGCCGGAAGCTGGGAAATACAAAAAACTACCACGTCAGCACATCCCGTAGAACTAGCGAAATAAAAAAAAAAATAATGGACTTCTGTCGTTTGCTTTAGTCATGAGACAACCGCAGGTCATGATAGCTTACATACTCCTGCAATGTGAGTCAATGGACACAAGGACACAATTCAATTTCACAAATTACAAAATATGCTTATCGTCCCACCAATAACTGGATGGAACTCTTCCCCAGATTATTTTGCAAAATTCCACTTTCAAGTAAATGCAACTAATTTGAGTTACCGCCTGACGTCCATATTGAAAATGGGCAAACGTAGCTCTAATCGCATTCTCTGCGCGTTCATAACGAATAATTGAGACTTTAGACTTTAGACGAGTATATACGTCTTTGGCACTCGGTGTTTTTTCTTTCATAATCCATTTTTGAAACGTAAGTGTGTTTCTTAAAAAAGAAGAAATAAAATAATTTCTCGTACATATATGGGCGAAAGATATGTTTTCACTGATTATTAACCTATGGGAATTAAAATTGAAAAATTTAAAATTAAATCCTTTTGCCAAAAGGATTGCTATTCATTGCTAAATATATATTAGATCCAAAATTAGACATTAGATCTTTTTTCTATATGGAGGGATACAGTTGTCGTAGGAATGGTTGGAATATATAATGGATTTCCAGAAATCACTCCAACCGAACCGCATTTTTTATAACAATTGACAATCGATTTTCGTTAGAATTCATCCTGGGGCCAGACAAAATTGTATCGAAATATCTCAAAAATTGCTACCTGCGGACGGGCAAATATGCTTAAATTGGTCGGTGTAATGATAAATCGGTCTCTTTTATGCTCTTTCGTGTGTCGTACACATCCGCAAAAAGTTAACGTGGCCTCTACTGGAAGTGTTTTAGGGTATAGTTATGCTGAATCGGGGGACTCTGCTTTTAATCCTTCTAAATGTGTAATACATTCGCACAAACTTAAGAGTGTAGGATAAGAACAGTTAAAGCAACCGTTCGCAAGCTTAACTTAAAAATTTAAACTTGTGAACATCTGAGAATAATCAAACCATGATAGTTATTAGGACAACCATGGAAACAAGTCAACTAAAGTGTAAATAAGAAGAAGAAAGTGTAAATTTGAAGGAGAAAAGAAAAATCATTTGTTTCCGATAATTTATAATATGTGTCCTCGAACATATATATTCATACATATATATACACATATGTATATATATAAAGTAAATATTATTTAATGGCTTGCGCGTAGATGTCTGTGAGTAATATTTGAGTAATAATTCCTATTAAGTTGTAACTCGTGCTTAGTGCTTGTTAGAGAAATTAATTAATTCCTATTTCCCTTTAGAACGCACTAATTCTCTAAATGAGGCCTAAGCGCGTAATATTTCAATTTCTTTATATGCCTTCAACTTAGAGAATCATTTCTATATTCCTTTTTGATCATAATTACGGTAAAATAAAATCTTCGGACATGCGACATAGTTGTTAACATATACCTAAGTTCATGCAGAATGCTGCGTTTAGCGAATCAGTTATGTATTGTTGTTTGAGTGTTAATCAATTGCACTGTTGTCTGATCTATTAAAAAATGTAGGCGAAACGGTTAACATTCATTTTACTACAGTTGCGCTTTGTTGACTACTCCCGCACATATGGAGAGAAATCCTGCTCATAACAAACGACATCATTAACATAACATGCTGTACATACAGTGAAAACCTATAATGACAATTTTTCGCCAATCTGCAGGATATCTATTTTAAATGCCAAACAAAAACAAGAAGAAACTGTTGATGCCTTATATAGCGACCTCTAAAAAACTATAACATTTAAAAAAAATCAAAAACACAACTTAAGTGCAAAAGCTTGTATTCATTTTATGTTAATTTTACATATTTATTTGTAAGATGCATAAACACACACTTTTTTGCCATGTTTTTGTGGCAGACTCTGAATTGCCCGTTACCCGTTGAATACGAAAATCGGAAATTACAAAATATAGAAAGTGAGGCGAGGCATAGAAAGTGTCGACTTTTCATACAGATTTCGTATCTGATTTCCCAGAGTTTCTTCTTCGTATTGCTTTGCACTTTGCCACACTTCTTATTTTTTCAGTTTAGCAGAGACGCCTGAACGGATTATCTTTCTTAACAGAAGCGCCTGAACAGCGTTGCCATTTTGAGCACTCACTTACCTTTTCTGTGTTAATATATCGTCTGAAGTATTCGTTTTTTCGGCTCGAGTTAACTCAGCGAAATTCGCGGCAAGCATTCCTTTATCAGCGTTATTTACGAAAAGTCTTACCGAACGCAAACGGGTAACAAAAAATAAATCGTATCCAAGCAAACCAATCCAAACGACGATAAAATTGAATACACATGTTTCCCTGCTTCACTCATTGCGTATATTGCGTATGAGTGGGCGTATATAGTGAGCAGAGTGCTCTAGTAGTTCTTCCAACCCAACCTGCCGTACTACCAACTGCAACTGCGAAACGGGTGACTTTAAGCTAATATTGACTTTTCATTGATTTCTTTAGAAAGCAACGCTAATGCATTCAAGTTGTACAACAGGTCCTTAGATGTTAACATCTGATCTATATTCAATATAAAAAAAAGGGCGTACAATCGATGACTATAAGATGCCTTTCGTAGAACGAATTTTTCGTATTTAAATGTTGTTAAAAAGTATTTACTTAACGGTAAATGTATCCTGAATTATTTTTGTGTCTTTATTTATTATGCTCGCAAGTGAAGTGAAAATGTTTACTTTCATGGGAAATTTTGGGGTGCTATTATATAAAAGCTTGCTTGCTGTTAGCAGTGAAAAAGATATTAAAATTTGGCAACACTGACGCATAAATGTTAACTTGCGAGGGAGAAATCGTTAACATTGCGTATTGCATCGAAAGCTTTGCACGATGAAAAAGGCCACATACAAGTAAGCAAGTGAACTTGATAGCAAACTCAAGGTCATTTAAGAAAGCAGTGAAGTCGGAAAAAAAATGTATTAACCCAGAAAGGAAAAAGATTTAGGTTTCCTAACGCGAAGTTTGCATTCTTTATTATTTCGATCACCACCAATTTTCGTATAAGCGTTCAGATAAACGTAGCAGGAAATCAATTTAATGTGATGAGCAGTCTTAATAAAGGTCTTAAAAAGCCTTAGGTTGCTGTTCGGTGCGGCCGCTGCGTGAACCGTAATCGCTTCGATAGCAAAACGTTACCAAATCGATATCTTTGGCTAAATCACTTACATACGTGACGCGTTCCCATATGCCCCCGTTTTTTCCGTGAACTTCAAAAGCCGTTGACCTTAAAGCTCCCTGACTATTCCACAATTGAATTGCCTTTAAGTCAATGGCTCGTGGAAATTCAAAGATAATTTCCATTGGCGGCTTGGTTACAGAGAATGCCATAAATCCGCGGAATAACTGTTCAGGATCGTCGGCTATTAAATTTGTAGGCCTCACATTCAACTGTCGACTTGAGTTTTGGATTAAGAAACGCTATCAGACTCATTTCATTGAAGTAGAAATTATTTTAAAAATGATGGCTAGCTATGGCTCATAATTGTTTAAGGCATTGTTTAACGAAGCATGAAAAGAAGTTTAACGTAGTTCCTATGCCATTCTAAGTGTCAGTCAGGTTCGCATTCGTATTAAATTTGCTTAATCAACCCCAATTATGTTAAGAGAATTATATATAAAAACTTTTCTAATAAATATCGCACTAAATTACTACGTCTACGTAAATTGAAAAGTTTATCACTTTTTCTCTATTCTATGTTAACATCAGTTTACAAACAAATTCCCATATTATTGTCAATTATTCTTCGTTTTGTAAAATTTTTCAAATGTTCATGTTAATGTCGTTAAGTTGTTAATGCAGTTTTCGTTGTTTTCCTATTTGCTAGAAGAATTAGAAAAGTTTTGCAGCACAAGAACAGAACGAACAGCATAAAATGTACATGATACAGCGATAAAAGAAAAAGGACACAAAACTTGGCATCGCCACTAAGATGTGCAAGCAAGAGCACACAGAGAGGAGGCACTGTGGAGATTTAAAAAAAAAAAGAAGTTAATTAAGCTTTATTTCGAAGCTGACGTATTCTATAGACCTTAAAATACCCTACAGTGCAAAAGAGTTTCTTCGTTTATGGATATGAATGCACCGCTTTCCGCATTCCATATCATGATTTATGATGACTATGATGATTATTACTCCCGGGCTTTCCTCATCACCCGTCATCGTGTAAGTTGTATAACATACATTTGTGGTTTATTTGATATTAGAAGTAAAGCAGATATTGATGCATAAGAAACTGTCCCCTATTGCAAGAAAGCACTGAAAGATCAAGCAACTCGAAAGTTGTAACAACGCAATAGTTTTCTCCTTTTCACAGTTGAAGCAAAAGGTTTCCAGCAAAGTCTATGGCAATTAGATTAAAAAAGAAAGATAATGGAATTATTAACAACCATGACTCTAGCGTGTTCTGCTCTTTGAATGCATTATGAAGATAAAGCCTACAACGACATATTCAAGCGACTTTCTTTTTTTCAGCTGATTAACTGCTCCTAGTTAAAATTTCTAAAGTGAGAATAAGTAGGAAACCGAAAAAAAGCTTGGAAATCAAAAAGTATTATTTAGCATCACACTTTAATTAAAAATATAGGGTTTTGNAACGCCACGCACCTTACAAACTTTGCAAAAACGCTTCACAACACGAATTCCATATTTATCTTATATTTTACATCTTTTTCCCCTTGGATTTAGTTTTGCGAACATTTGGCTTGGGCTTTACACTAGTTGCCTCCATATTAATATCTTTAGGGTCTGCCTGATTTGGTGCTTTCAAAGGTTCGCCATCTTTGCTAACTTTTTTCTTGGCTGTTTTTGAACGAGACGCCGTCTGTTTCAACAATGGATTGACTGATTTTCGAGGCAACTTTCTGGCAGTTCTCTTTTTTGTCTTATTTTCAGATTTATCCAAATCTAATTTCGATTTTTTTGGATCAGGCTCAGGATTAGCATTTGGAACGATAGTAGCTGTCTTGACGCTTGGGTTGGCAGGAGAAAGTTTCGGTTTAATAATCGCTTCAGCTCTAGTTATTTTGATGGGCACAATTTCTTGTGGTTGCAGCGCTTTCCCATCTTTGCTTTTCTTTTTAGCTTCAGCCGTCAGGACCGATTTGGGCAACTATAAAATTCAAAAATAGCTTAAGTCATAATTTTCAATGCGTTATAGGTTGCTTACCTTTTGCTCCGCTTTATCTTCTTCAGCTTTTTTAACTTTTACCACTCGCTTCGTTGCGCTGATCTTCTTCCTTTCGTTAGCAGCTGCACTTTTGGATAACTTGAAAGACATTTTAATTTTTTCTATTCGTCCCTCTTGAACAGCATTTTTTATGTAATACTTTATTTGCGTTAGTAAACGCTTTTCGTTCATCTCCGGATACTCCACCATAATAGACTTTTTAATTGCTGGCACAGAGGATCCGTCTTTCTCTTTCAGCTTCAAAATGGCTCGATCTACTAATTCCTGCGTATCATATTTCTTTTTGGGCTTGCTTTTTTTTACGTTTCTTTCCAATAAAGGCTTGCGTTTACCATCAACTGAGGAACCAGATGTACTTGGTTTTTCATCAGTCATTATTTCGGGATCTTCAATGTTTTTTTCGCGTCTACTTAATAAAGGATCATCATGAGCATCTTCTTCTTCATCTTCTTCTTCCGACCCATAAATTGAGGATCTAGAATCATCTTCATTGTTTTCCTTCCCCAGACCGTTCAAATCATTTCTTTTCATGTTTTATTGCACAATTCACATATAATAAGCGCAGATTATGAACAAATGAGCTGAAGTGCGTGTAAAGCAAAGAAACTTTTTTCTGCTTCGATGTTTTTCTAGAAGACATAACGGTTAACATGTCAAATTCAATGTCCTACGCACTACAGAGCTGTATATATATATTTTTCACTTATATACTCATAAACCATTAGACGTATCCTTGCAAAGTAGTCTATGCATCGAAAGGTATACCGAATGCGCCCGTCGGCTTGTACTTTTTGAAATAACTAATTTAATGCATAAAAAAATGTATTTAACAAGCAATATTTTTAAACATATACAAAAAGTAATTTATCAAATTTTGCAGAAATTAAGCGTAAATACCTATCAGCTATTAGCGAGATTTTGACAGAGTTGAAAAAAAGAGAAGCAAACGTTGATCTTGCCTCTCGCAAAACAACTAATCTTGAAAAAAAAAGGATTTATGTGTGCCTAAAAGATCGTCCTCTTACACAAAATCAATCAGACTTTTGACTTTAAATCTCTAGCGGAAAAGGCTTTTATTCTTCGCCCAGTGTCTATACTAATGATAACATATATTTAAAAATAACTTCCGCCATATCAAACTTATGGAAAAAAAAGAATTCGTCTTCTGTACAATCAGCACAATTTAATCTTTTTAAAATATCTTAATGCCTTGGCATCACTTTCAACACATCTTAACATCATATCTCACTAACTACTATTTACTTTAGTTCTATGGCATTTTTAAGAGATGGCGCGACTGTACTAGATAATACTTTAGCAATTCATTTCAAACTGGTATTTGCAGAATTCACTCTGCTGTATCGCAACGTTGCATATAAAAAATGTTAAATATGTCATCATAGATAAACAAAATGTTAAAATAATCCTTTCTTCCTAAATAATTTACGGCATTATATTTGAATGTTGAAAAGTATTAAAGCCAAGTTGGCATGTCTTTATCCTTCATATTGGTTATATTGCTCGCCCAAAAAGGACCATTAATCTTCTCCTTCATTTCTAAGGCAGGCGTTGTTAAACTGTGCGAAATAATAAGAAAAATGGACACAATGCAACTTTTGTAACCCAAGGAGGGAATTTATGTCACTTTAACAGATTTTGTGAGGAAATTTTTATCACTTTATGGAGGTCTAACAAAGCTTGCAGGACGATTTGAAAACGACAAGTGGCAGTCCAACATTCTAGCCCCTCTAGCATATGCTATTTGGTAAATAACCCTTCGTTCCATATTTTGGGAATCAATGAAAAACGTAGAACTTTTAAATATACGCATGAGTCGCCCAACAAAATTACGCTATTGCGTGAATTTGTACACCTACATATAACATATGCGAAAAAGTAGATGTGATTTCGATTGGGCGCCGATCGACTTTGCTTTATTGACCAATTTTGAAATAGCAGCGATGATGGATATTATTAAACTTTGAATTTTCTCAGCAATTCGACTAGAGGAGAACGCCTTCTCCAAAAGTATTCCATTTGAAGATTTTTCTATTACTTGCAAACGGAAATTTATCCGTATCAATAATTATTTATGTGATTGGATCATTTTGTAGACCTTTGTCTTATTGTTATGCGATCATTTTGGCACATCGCTTCTGATAGTCATAAGGCCCAGAAATAAAATCACTCGCAATTTTCGTTTTTAATTTTAAGATAATTACTTTTTACATTTTTATGTTTGTATTTATTTTTTATTATAATGGGCAGAAAAACGATGTGTTATGATACATTTATATAGTAAACTAGTTTTATAGGTTTTTGTAGATAAAAACTTGAAATTAAAATCAAAATTTAATTATAAAAATTCCGGTAACTGTAATTTTTAAGCATAATTAATACTCGTTAACAATAATTTGGGAACGTGGAAACAATAATTTTTTTTACAGTTAAACTTCTTCACATTTTGGAATGCAATCTTTATTCAAATTTTAGTGTAGTGTTTGATATATATATATATATATATATATATATAGATGACAAAATCAGGTGCAAGGAAAAATAAACGAAAGAAAACTGTGAGAAATTTTGGTGTGTGGTTAAACTAATAAAATTTTGATTACAACTTCTTTTTAATTAACAGAAGGGAGGGTAAGACAAAGAATATCCTTTAAAAACTATTAGAAAACGTTGAATAAAATTTAATAATAACAAGAAAACACAAGGTGCCTTTAAGCACAGTTATTGCAGCAAATGCTACCTACGCACACGCATTAATGAAATCTTGACCAACGCACTTAAGCAAAATCAAAATTGTTTAAAAGTACAGAAGTTTTTAAAGTTATTTGTAAAGACCTTTTGAAATTTTCTGGTTTAATAGTTAGAATTATATACAAGTTCGCGCCGAGATACTCTATAACTACTCAAGGAGAAATTCAAATGCAACATGATTTTTCCCCTATGTTTCGCTCGATAATAACAATTAAAATATAATATTATTGTTTGCGTCTATGAATGGCTAGAGATATAATTATTGCGTTTATATAGGAAGAAATCGAAAAAGGTTTTGTTCTAAACTTTTTTCCTATATATCCAAAGCGTGTTAGCTGTATATAACTGTTCTAATGACGTGCGTCTCGTGGGTAGAATTCAGCCAATGTTGAGGCCGGTATACGTTTAAGCATTTCCTTGGGGAAGATACGCAACAATTGCCAGCCAATATCCAAAGAATCAAAGACAGTGCGATTCTCATAGTTACCCTAAAGTAAGCAGAAAACTTTGACAATTTCAAAAATTGATGGCGTTCAGTTTGCCTACCTGAGCAATAAAATTCTTTTCGAATTTACTTAAGAATTCCAAATATAATAAATCATCAGGTGTCAAAGCCTCCTCGCCCACGACCGCCTTCATGGCTTGTACATCTTTGCCGATCGCATAACAAGCGTATAGCTGATTGGAAACATCTGAATGATCTTTTCGGGTCATGCCCTCACCAATAGCGGATTTCATAAGACGTGATAGTGATGGTAATACGTTTACGGGCGGATAAATTTGTCTGTTATGCAATTGACGGTCGACATATATTTGGCCCTCAGTAATATATCCAGTCAAATCGGGAATTGGATGAGTAATGTCATCGTTGGGCATAGTCAAAATCGGTATTTGTGTAATTGAGCCATTACGGCCTTCAACCCGACCAGCCCTTTCGTAAATTGTAGCCAAGTCGGTATACATGTAACCGGGGAAGCCACGACGACCAGGCACTTCTTCGCGAGCCGCCGACACTTCACGTAAAGCTTCAGCATATGATGACATATCAGTGAGAATGACAAGCACATGCTTTTCACATTGATAGGCCAAAAATTCTGCTGCAGTCAAAGCCAAACGAGGCGTTATAATACGTTCAATAGTAGGATCGTTGGCCAAGTTTAAGAATAAGCAAACGTTTTCCATAGATCCATTCTCTTCAAAGTCCTGCTTGAAGAATCGGGCCGTTTCCATATTCACGCCCATAGCAGCAAAAACGATGGCGAAATTATCCTCTTGATCATCCAAAACACTTTTACCAGGAATCTTAAAAGGAAAAATAAAGAAACAAATTGTATCCGTGCAGAACGACACGTCGAAGCAAAGCTACCTTAACCAAACCGGCTTGACGGCAAATTTGTGCGGCAATTTCATTATGAGGCAAACCGGCTGCCGAGAATATGGGAATCTTTTGGCCACGAGCAATTGAGTTCATTACATCAATCGCTGATATACCTGTCTGGATCATTTCCTCGGGATATATGCGAGACCATGGATTAATGGGCTGGCCCTGGATGTCCAGAAAATCCTCAGCCAGTATCGGTGGACCTTTATCGATAGGTTTACCAGAACCATTAAACACACGTCCCAACATATCCTCCGATACGGGCGTACGTAAAATATCGCCCGTAAATTCACATAAAGTATTTTTAGCGTCAATACCCGAGGTACCCTCGAATACTTGCACCACAGCTTTTGAACCGCTCACTTCTAGCACTTGTCCCGAACGTACAGTACCATCTGCTAAACGCAACTGCACAATCTCGGCAAATTTTGGAAATTTCACTTCGTCCAAAATTACCAAAGGGCCATTGACACCAGATACAGTTTTATAGGCTAGAAAGAGCGTTTAAACACAAATATTTAAAGATTGCAATCGAAGGAGTTCGATGACGAATGCAGAATGGTTTTAAACAGGGAACATTGGCATTTTATTTAATATTATTTACACATAAAAATAATGAAATCGTGTTCTGACATAACGGACAGTGAGGATTGATATTAATTTAAACTGGCAAAGATATCCAAAAAGCTTCTAAAAGCTTATAATAAATGTTTGTACGTTTACCTATTTTCTCAAAAGCTCTTTGGCAACTCTGAAGTTAATCACATGACTGAAAAGACAGTGAAGTAACTTGTACATAGCTTATGCTCAATATGCATGAAAATCAATATTATTATGCAAAGACTAATAAAGATGGAAGTTTTCGCTTTCAATCTAGTCCATGTTTACTCCATATCAGAAAAAGGTTTTTGCAGAAATCTGTGCATCTAAAAACAAAATATTATTATATCTTTCTTTCTTTCGATATCGTGGAGCTTTTTTCACAGGAAAACAAACATGGCGACTACAATTTAGAATTTTTTTTACCGACAATTGTCTTTTTCTGTCTGCTACTTATATACTTACTTAATCTTGGCTGGGAAATGAAATCCCTTGTCACAGCAAGGACATGTTCTTTACTGGCTGAATTCATTTTTCCACTTTTCTCCCTTTAAGAGCTTTCAAGTTTTATTTTGGATACGCACGTACACACACACCGCTTATTGGAGAAAAGAATTTGCAACCTTATTTTCAATGGTCCGCACGCACGAAGACTTTGTTTATTATGGCAAAATTTGTGGAATGGATTATTAAGATTGTGTACACTCTTGATTTCTCTTTTGTCTTTTAATACAATTTGTATACTTTTTCCAATCGATCAAATTTATTTTATAATGAATGAATGTCCGTGATGCACTGAGAGAAATCTTATTTTAACTGGCAAAATAGAAAATGATATGTCACTCACGTGCTGTCATGTGATTGAATGGGCGTTAGAGTTGCCAAGAGTAAAAGATAAATCTTTACAATGCTGCAATTAGCTGACTTTTAGAATCCGTTTACGCACTAAGCACTGTAAATATAAACGCGATCCGCATGCCGGACAGACCGATAAATTCTTCTATTGAAGAAAACAAATTTTTTTTTGGTGCATTTTAAACCAAAATTTGTTTAATGGAGCGTGTAACAAGTTTTTAATAGTTCAACAATTATTTAGCTTCTGAAGAATGTCAGATCAGGTATCAGATTAAGTCAAAAAGGTAAAATTAACTTAAGAAAGGAATATAGTGCATTGAAATATCTGTTGAACAGAAAACAGTTTGATTTCAAAAGAACATATTCAAAACTCGATATCTTTCAAAATTTTCACAAAACGGCATTACTCTCAGAACTTTTTGCAGGTAACTAGGAAGAAAAATTGGCGTAGAGTACAACAGACTTATTTACAATCGATTTCTATCACATTTCGTTTCGTTTTCGTTTGTTCCTGCTATGTTGATAAAATCAAAATTTCGTGTCACTACGGCATTTTTACAACGCTGCATAACTTAGTAAAATTTTAGCTCGGTTATAAACAGAAGCGATCGTTTCGATTAGTGTTAGTAAAAATGTTCTGTGTGTTGTCCATAGTTAATTCTTTAACTTCTGATATCAGTTGCTTTACTTAATTGTTTTTGTTAATTTTATTTTACATAAAAAATTTTTACTGTTGCGAAGTGTTGTTGTTGTGCTTTTAAAATAAAATCTTTAGCTGCATAAATCATCTGTAAGCAAGTGGAAAGTTTCTCTTATATATGTTACTGCAGTGCGAAAACCATTTTTCTTTGTTTTTTTACAATAGTTATGCATTTAAATGCCACGTATTCTCTCCAAAAGAAAAAAAAAGTGTAATTTTTTTGATTGACCTATTTTAGAAATAACGGGAGCGAGTGTAGTATGTGTGGCCTCTTAATAATTCCTTTGAAGTAATTGTTGCCAACTTACTTTTGGCGCTACTTGGTTATTCTTTGGCAAACAAATCGGCATGAGTAATGAATGCTCTAATTATAATGTGAAACTTGAAAATTGTTGTTAATGATGTTGTTGCATATATTCCTTCATAGCATCTTTTATCTGTGAAAAAACAAATAGTAAAAACTAATACGTTTGAATAGATCGTTTTGACTTTTGAAGAGCTAGTTCCCTCTCCCGGTAGTCGGTTTTATTTCACGTTCTCATTTTATTTACTTACTCTCTTGTAAATATAAATTAAGTCGATAAATATCTTTCTATTACCTTTTAGATTATAAATATATCAATCCCTCGAAAACAACTTACTTACCAGTATTAGTGATTACTTTTGCTTTCTTACCTTCTTGTTGCTATCAGAAAGAAAACATAGCTAGGTATAAATCTTCTCGAGATACACAAAGTTGTCGCAAAAAATTCATAACTATTGGCTTTGAAAAGACTAACGCACGTACATAAAGCTCTTAACATTATGTTTTAGTTTTAATGATAATTATTTTAGAGGGGAAAAAAATATATTGAACTTCTAACGCGTTTATTGGCGGCTTTAATAAATACCCACAGATAACTTCTTGATTCGACAACACCAAGCGTTAATTTATTCATTCCATGCCTGTGTCCGGGTTTCCACCGTGAAACGTAGAGGACATATCTCGAAAAAGAATCGTCCGCATTATGACTCAGCGGCAAAACGGCAAATACTAGTAAAAAATCATTTAAGGTTCCTGATAAGATGAAAACCAAACAAATCTAGAAAAACGAATTGTAAATACCCTTCATAGGAAGCAGATATTTTTCGTACAAAAGATATGGAAGTTTTTCTTTTAATATGTTACTTGACCCTTCCCATTTCGTGCGACACAATTTCTTCAGTGCTTCAACTACGAGCGGTAACAAAGCGCACATGGCGCTATCTTGCTTAAACTTGTCTTGTAAGTAGATTTTACTTACGTCCAAGCTACGGACGCCCTTAGATTGTATTCCACGCGAAACTTCTTCGTTTGTCGCAGTTTTACAATGTGACAGTTTGGATTTGAAAGTTCGTTTTGTGGGCCAAGCTACATTACAGTATTTATATGAGTAAATGGCTTAGTTATGCTGCATGCCAACGATTATGTGTTATACTGTTTGGAGAATTAAATGCATTTTTCTTCTTTTTTTTTAGTATGATGGCCCCGTCACAGACGGTCGTGACATTTTATTCATTCCCATTAACAGATCGTATTGACGAGACTTGTCCAAATTATTTCTGGCTGCAGTCCGTTGTTCGTACTTCATAAAACTTTATTTCATGAAAAAGTGGGAAGCATACCCTTACTTGTTTACTTGATTGCACTTGTTGTAACTACATGTTTAAATTCTCCATTCAAATGTGTGCTGTTTAGTTAGCAAGATTCAGAGAGCTTTATAGAAGTTGTGAATAATTTTTACGACGACTTGGCTGAGGTTTTTAAATGCAAACCAAAAAAAAAAAAAAAAATTACTTAATGAAATGCCAAGAGCAATGTAAAAATAAACTTGCGTCATACATTGTTAATTAAAAATAAATTTTGTGTAAAAAACAGGCCACGGAACTTGTAAACAAATTTAAAAAATATTAGTATAATTAATTTTTGCTTTTGTTTTTGCTTTGCCAAAAAAAGAACGTTAATTTAAAATTAAAAAGTAAAAAATTATAATTTGTGTCCGCGGCAGTTATCGCAATAATTACAAAAAAGTGCGGATTAACCGAAAAACACATTAAAATGCTAAAAACAAAAACAAATGACGAGAAAGCCGATACTCTCTTGACGAAAAGTCTAGTGCCCATCATCGATCTGGCTCATTGTGGTAAGTTAACAATTTATATAAATATAATAAAAACAAAAAGGACGTAAAACTAAAAAAAAAAAGGAGAACATAGATAAATTCATTATATACAATTTCATTATATATAATTGATTTTCATCCGATTCGAAACGAATTATCTTAAAGTGTAATAGTAATACACCATATACGTAGCCTAGTCGGGCGAGTTCTCATTACTTATCAGCAGTTTGAGTGAGAGAAAGTGTATTAAGGTTTGAAAATATGAAGGCGAGCGAACAGCATTTGGAAATCATATCAAACGTGTTATCAAGGCTGCAATAGAGAAAGAAGAACAGAAAGTCTATTTCTATTTTTTAATGTTCTTATTATTTGTATTTCAAATCTCTGTCAATTGTTACGTACGTAACGACACTATAGGTGAAAATGGAAAATACTAATCAGTTTTGATGAGATTGGCTGGACGTATTTTAATAACAATAATAACAAAATCATGCATTTGACGAAATCTCCATATGTGTGGAAATTAATTTTCGTGTATAAAAAACTTTTCACCAATTACGCTAAAATTAGCTTACCTCAAATGAATTGCTCTCGGGGAGATACAACCACATGTCTTATCTCTTGATTTGTAACTTCTCTAATAGACTAACAGATGTGTTTACAAAATGTTTATATATATTTAATTATATTTATATATATTTAAAAGCATTCTCAAAGAAAAGCATGTTTAGTTATTTGGATGGATAGGAGGCTTAGAACGATTCGAAAGGTTTCCAAGAAAGGTTTTACCAAGAAATTAAAGTTTTTACTCTTAGCTATTAACTCGGTTATAGAATTATAAAATTTTAAAAGAAAAAACGGTAGGCTCTAGCATAAAATCTTCAAGAAAAGAAAATGAAAAAGACTTTGTGTATATCGAAAGGCAGCTCCATGATCGCGGCGTTGTAGGCTAACCATATCTATCTAAATTTTTTCAAAATTTTCAATACGCTTTTCTCGAAGGACGATAGCGCGACAAAGCGACAAGCAGCATAAACTCCACAAATTTCCGTTTTTCATGCGATTTAATAACAATAACTTCGACATCCAATTTTAAAGAGAAGCGCGTAGGAGATCTTAGATATTTTATTTAAACATTGCTCAACGACAAATGATTGTCTTCTTTTCAAAAATTGCCCGCTTTCGTCCAAAGAGTTATCAATCACAAAAAATGCAATATTTTTAAAATTCTCTACGTAGTCGATTAGTAGACATGTAGATGAAGCCGCTGTAAGATGGCCGGATACTCATTTAGTTTTTTATGTATGTATCTATGTAACACCCAAAAAGAAGCTTCAGAGATCCTATGAAGTGTATATAGTCTTGATCAACGTGAAACTCCGAATTGATTTAGCCATGTCTGTCCGGCTGTATGGTGTTTGTTGTTGGTCGCATAAATGAAGATATCGACTTCAAATTTGGTAGAAACATTGGAAGTCTGTGCACGCAGGTTGGTAATGAAAATGGGCAAATTCTCCCATTCGCAAAAATGCAGACACCGCCTCAAATAAAAGAACTTGGAGAGTAGAATGGAAAGGGCATAGTGATGGGTATGCGAGATTCGGCTCCCGCCGAACATAACTTTCTTATTTGTTTTATATTAAAAATTGCGTCGGTCACGTTGCTTCCTGCAGAGTCCTTTAATTAAAAATTACTTCATAATTATCAAAAATTTTTTCTTCCAATACTTAAATGAATGCACAATAACTGTCGTCCAATATTATCATTTTAGTACTTGTGCTTCGCTCGTTTCCTTTTAGAACGTATCGTCGCCTTCTCTCTTAAAAAAAATATTAGAAAAAAGCAGTGAATTTATTTGGTCCAAAACTTCCGTGTACTTCGAGTGGGAATGGGATAAAGAGTATAAATAAATGAATTTTAATCTTCTATGAAGGCTTAACAATTTTTAGAATACCTAATAAAAAGTGTTTATATGCTGATAACTTTAACTTAATCGCGGTTTATATTTTCGTAAAACTAGAATCGATTATATGTCATGCAAAAATATTTTTAAATTCGGCTTTTGAAGTTTTTTAGATGTTTACAACCTTCTCGCTGCTATCGAGGTATTTGCAGCCCAGTTACAATTGAATGAAATTAAGTCCATGTATGCGACAAGAGTCGTCGTTCTCCCTCAATTCAATAGCATAAGTAAGAGCGTAGAGCGAGAGAGCATTTCTAAATCGCTTTAATGTCATAGCTATTCTTTCGTCACAAGCAAATCAACGAAATTGCCACACACCGACATACGATAATTTTGTTGCTAAACAAAAATCAATTGAACAGTGCGCGCTCCATTGAACATTATACTCTTCTATGCAGTTCATGTCTCCGTGTTTATTATACTACATCATTATATGTCGGTATTTTTCAGGGCAATTGCGGTAAATAATAGTTGTTTTTGCCTTTTCTTTTGTTTTTTTATTCAAAAAAAAAGTTCTGCTAACTTCGAGTTTTTGCAGTCATCGTCTGAAAATTAAGGCAAAAACAAATGCAATAGAGAGACTATTAGCTGAGAACTGGAAATTAGTTGCCGCAGATCAAGTTCAAGAGCTTTCATGTCCCAGCCCAGAAATTGGTTTACTACATCTATAACGAAGAAAATGTTTCATCATTTTTATGCATCAACTTAAATGGGGGATGAATTGACAGAAAAAACTTTCCCGGTTTCTAAAGCTTGCAAGACTCCCATCAGCTACAGCGAGTCTCTCGAAATAAATAAAAGTCTTCATGATAAAATATCGTAACACTCATGGATGTTAAGATTATGTGCGATTTTTGTAATTCTCATATATCGGTCGGAGGCAATAATTTAATGTTTTCCGCCTCGTTTTTCTCATTTATTTATTTCAGTTGTGTTTTTATCAAATGATAATCGATTGCAATAACACGTGAAACTTTTATGACAGCCAATGACTCTACGAACAAAGTAACAGCGATTGAAGTCGTGACAATTAGCTTGCAATTAAAATTCCTCGATTCTTCCATACCTTACCCGTTGCTTACTCAAATTTTATCAATTCAAGGAACTTGAAAGGTGTACACAACACATACGTAAATAATTCGCGGGATTGAATTAGAAATACATTTTAATACTTATACCGTTGATGTCTCGGGTCTTCTTATAAAGATCAATTTCGTGAGTAACAGTTATGTAACAGTTGAATACACTACTTATGTAGCATAAGTTGACCGAATTCGATTCGTGGGGCCATGAGCAAACAGCGTGGAGAAGCACGGTATTCGCTGTTAGCTGCTGCAGCGGCTCAAAGGGGGGAAAATAAAACCTACAATTTAACAGAAAATTAAAATTTTATCGGCTAAATTCTCTCTCTTCCCCTCTCCCTCTCCCTCTCCCTCACCCTCTCGCCCTCTGTGGCTTTCTGGTTGCCGCTATTGCTACTCTACTTTAGTACATAGTTATTTATATCGGTTGTATGAACTTCTTTTTCTTTGCTCTTTTTTGTTTTGTTTGTCAAATTGCAGTTAAACTCTTTCTCTCAATTGAATTTATTTATGCTCATAAATTAATCATAATATTGTGAGTTTACGTCTACGTGAGTACGCTCGCATTCATGGCCTATTGATTACATTTGAACTACAACCTGAAATTAGTTTATTAGCGATTATGTTCAAGTAGTTAACTATAAGATCGTTCGTGAGCTTTACGAAAAGAGTTGTTGTTGTATTTGAATTTGCAATTTTGTTTATGAATATGCCTAAGTAATCGGGCTTACTAAGTAAGTTCAAACTAAGTTTGCCTCGCGCGTTACATCCAATGCTTTAACAGGACAAATGTTTAGAGAGATAGAGGAAAATGGAAGAATAGCGGGACATTCATTAAAGCAAGCGGGACTGCCTGAGAAGTCTCAACTACGACATGTCTTAAGTCCTAAGTTTTATAAAAATTATATCGAGACAGATTTATTTTATTTTCATGAAAGCCCTGCTTAATAGCACGTTAGTGCTAAAGCCAAAAAATCGACCCCCACAGATTGCTGCAGCAGATGGTTTTGTTTGGTCAGGGTTCATATCACGGAAGTCAGAAAATATAAAAAAGAGACTCACGATACCTTTTAACAAACTGACACTTACTTTCGTTTATAGAAAGAAGATAATTAAAAAACTTTATATTTGTTATCAAATTGAATAAATTGCACGAGGAAAACCTGAAAAGCAATTCAGAGAAATACTTGAAAAAAACCATATAAATGAAACCACATTTTAGCTGTTAATAATAAATTTCAATAGCTGTCATTTCGAAATACCTATTGTGCTGATTTTAAAAAGAACTTTTAAATAGGAATTTAATCATTAACTTGAAAATCTCCCCACCTTGTTTTCGCAGTTAGCTTCGTCAAGAGTAGAGAGCGATGGCACACTTGCATACGATTTGTGGAGGTTTTTCTCCTTTAAACAACCTACAGACATAGATACTCGACTTGGATTTCACTGTCGTACACAGATAACATAAAATTGTCAATGTATTGAACAAACAATAATTTATGCATTCATTCATAAAAATATTAATAACACGTTACAACAGCGCGCCATTGTTTTGAGCGGAGCCATCGGCGTTTATTTATAGCGTGTGAGCGAGTTAAATAAATCTCATAAATGAAATGATGGGTACTTTCCTAAGGCTAGAACAACTTACTAGGAAATTGATAATTAAAATTGCAGTCAACTGTAATTAGTAGGATAAATATTTAACCCTTCTTTGATATTTTATCTTTAATAATAACCATTTAATCCTCACTTTTAATTAATAAGTTCCAAGGATAAGTAAAAAGAGAAAACTTTTTTTTTTCGAAAAATTCGAATTTATCTGTAAACGTAGCCTTTCTCAACGGTGGTATACTCGGTATAGCGCTTCTCTAACAATTCAAAATCTTTTTTATAGAAAGATTTGTCAAGACGCCTACAGTAACCTCCACAATGATTGCATCATTTGATCTAAACTTTTTTCCCCAGTGCATCAGTCTAAGATTTCCAATCAGATAATAATCAATCGAAGCAATTCATACAACTTTTGCAACGCTCCGAACTGATAGCACATTTCATTGTAAGTAAATACGGTAACCATTTGGAACACAGCTTGTTCGCGCCCTAACTTCCCTACAAAATACTAGGTACACAGATCTCTGTAGTTTTTAGGGTGCCATCTATTACTTACCACTTCGGTTATCGAAAATAATTTTCAAAATTGTTGCCGTCATTTCACAGTGAACTCTTCCCAAGTTGCATTTAATCATACGCATGTTTAAACACGGTCGACGCAAAGTCTTTCGTAACGCTCCCACTCCTACTAAACTCGCAAATCACAACGCACCAAAATAAATCCTATTCGTAATTTTCTTTGCGTTAATACATTGGTCAATAAGTTCCGAAACTGACAAACGACATCTCTAATCAAACATCCACAACAACTTTCAATTGAATGGAAGTTCCCAACCTTGAGCGATGCTCGTGAAAATTTCACTTTATTACTATCATTTATTGAGAAGCTGCAATGGATTCAGTGAATCTGCTTTTGCTGTTTTCAGAACAATTGAAATATCAGAGTTTCACGTGTTGATTGATCGACGGTTTTTCAAAGGGGCAAAACCCATTCAAAAGCAGTATTGGCTAGAAAAACATCACGTGAACTTGCACTTAATGCAACTCACTGTGAAATTACCAATCGCTTGTTCGTACTCGAATCGATATGTGCACGTATACGCTTTACTGAGATTACATTAACACTTTACTAGCATATATAAAAAGTTCAAAGAAAAACAATATGTAGTGTTACGACCTCTTTCGTCTCAACTCTTCATTCAATTTGTTATTTCCCGGGTTCAACACCATTTGGGGCTCATTTGATTAACAAAACGAAATCCCCTATTAGTTCACACAGTCTCTTATGTTTGCCTAATTTAATTGTCACTACTTTTATCATTTAGTTTTTAACGTAACACAAACCGTTCCAATCACACTTGCAGAGGCTCTAAAGCCTCTGATATAAACACATTATCTGTGTTTGATTCGGAATCCTTCCAGCTCTGTGTGTTTTTTCTTTGATCTGCATTTTTAATATAAATAATGAGAAGCGATAAGGTAGAAAGTAGTTGCTGAAGTAGTTCATGAATTTTCGATTGAACTCCGAGTCAAGGCAATAGATGAAAAGCTGAAGGAAAGGCTAATGAGCACGTATAAGCACATATATAAATTTGTTAAAAATTGGCGCGAGGCATGGAACCCAACTCAATATTCATATATCGACCAACTGTTGTATTTTGCAATTGGACGACAAGCGAACACAATCGCGCGGTTGATTAGATCCGATCGAGTGTCAAATAGATTCGTCAATGAAATTCCGGCCACGGACTATGTAGCTTTCTTATGCGTTTCGCCAATTCCCAAATGCCTTCATAGATATTTTCAAAACCAATGACTCACAATTCGAATGGAAGCGCTGAATAAATAATTGATTATTATTTTGCTTATAAGTGCCAGTAAAGTACCTTGTGTTTAAATATGTAAAGGAAAAATTTAAAAAAAAAAAGAAAAAAGATAAACAACAACAAGAACAACACACAGAGAAAACAAATTCAACTTAACGTTAGTTAATCGAAGAGTCATTGCAATAACAACAATAATCGTAAAAACAAAGACTGCATACTAGCATAACAACCAAAACAACCAAACAAATTAAATACATACTGACACTGACACGATAACACCCGTTTAGTTAGTTAGTTGGCTTCTATTTCTAGATATAAACACAAAATGTATAAAACAGTCAAAAGGAAGATATAATAAACACATAACGATAATCATGATAACATATACAACACACGTTATAACACGTATAACAGGTAATTACATACGAGCACTCTCTCTCGTTCGTTGTCGACATAGAAAAATTATTTTGTAGTCAAGATCACCCATCACAGCTGTGATATGGCGGCGAATGAAGATAAACATTTTTTAGATTAATTTTTTTTGCATTTATTTTGCATATGTGATGGAGAGTTTTTTGAGAAATAAATGTGTGTACGCTTATAATTAAAGATAAATTACAGTGAAGCATATCACCTGATAAATTAATTTTTCATTTTGTTAACTTTAAAACCGGTAGCATTCAGAGTATGATCGGAATCAAAATAAGATAAAATTAATATTTCACAAATTTTAATTTTTAATTAGGGTAATGGGTAATGGACGCATTTCAAGTTGCCTACGTTTAAGAAATTTTACATTTTTCCCCCCCCCAAAGTTAATCGTACTTCGTTTCCCTTTATATTATCATACATTATAGGCACTGAGGAATGCCCTGTGCGATCTGTGGTCAATCGAGTGGGGCAACAATTGCATAAAGCTCTTTCTGAAAAGGGTTTGGCTTTACTGGTAAATCATGGAATTGCCGATGAAAAGGTTAGCATTTGGTCAATTTGGTTATGATGTACTTAGCCAAATAATGATGCAATAAGTTTCGAAGAATGTCACGATTGTTTTCCTATTACTTGATTATTAATTAGTTAAAAACCGCTTGGGATCATTTGGATGATTTTGTCGATTTACCCACAGATGTTAAAGAACACTACATACGTACTGGTGAGGACAATCATGGTTACGTGAGTCCCGGCTTGGAATGTTTCGATGGAAAGATCCCCGAACTTAGACACGCTTTCAATATATGTACGCTGAATGCCAAAGATCTGCCCGAAGAACCTTTACCAGGGTTCGCTGATCATATATCCACATTAGCCGAAGATTTTAAATCTTTAGCTCGTTTTATTTTGCAAGCTCTGGCGATATCATTCGACATACCGCAGACATTTTTCCTGGAAAGACACTCACATATGTTATCCGGCGATCATGACAACGAGACCACTTTACGTTTATTGTACTACCCGCCAGTAATAGAGGAGGATGAAAATGGTAAAAACGAATTCATTAAAGGTCATTGCAAATATAGTTACCAACGTTGCGTTACAAATCTACCGGACTTTCGCCCTGAATATAATCCACGCGAGGACTTCAATGAATTAGACGGTGACAACAACCGAATTGACGAATTAAAACAAACTACAGAACGTCGTCTGCCAAATGGTGAGATGATACGTTGCGGTGCTCACACCGATTACGGTACTTTCACTCTATTAGCTCAGGACTCAGAAGGCGGTCTGGAAGTAAAACTAACCGGAACTGAAAAATGGCAAAGACTCGGACACTTACCCGGCGCAATACTTGTGAATTGCGGTGAAATATTAACGATATGGACACAAAATAGATACCTTGCATTGGTAAGCGGTAGTTGACGAATTTTGTGTTAAGGAAAAAAATTTATTCGTTTCAATATTTTAGCCACATCGAGTGGTAATACCGGAGCAAGAACATCTAAGAACCCGAGGTCGACATTCTATAGCGTTCTTTTGCCATCCAGGTAAATTTACAATAAAATAAGACGAGAGTAGCTTCGACACTCGGCATTCTTATGATCATTATCATTTTTTGTATATCCAATCATGCATCTCTCATATTAATGTTCATTTGTTGTCATCATAACATTAAACTTTTTCAATGCCATTATTATCCATTGATCGTTCATTAACTCTAACAAAACGGTTCACAAGTCAACTCATCCTCAGCTATTAAAAAATATTAATTTGGGTCAATAATTAAATACCTTTTAAAAAAAAAATTTTAGATAATTTAACATTGATTTCCCCCTACGATCTGCCACTGCCTGCCGATGTACAAGATACTACCTGCAAAAAGACAAGAAAAAAGTCCTTTAAAGCAGCGAAAGAAAAGTAAGTTAATACGGGCAGAAAAGTGTAAAAATCTCTTGAGCTTCCAGATTTATTGTCCCCTGTAAATTTATAGCTTCAGCTATTTAGAACAAGTAACAGTTTTCAAATAATTACAGCATTTCGCTTATCATTTCATATACATGACTAGAGATTTGATGTTATTTAAAGGAAATAGTACATGATTCGGAGCATCGATCACGTTTCTTACGTTACGTCACGTTCTCTCATCAATGTTCGCATATCGATGCAACTAACGTTTTCCTCTATAAAACGATTCCTTTTCACCCATTCATTAAACTATCTACGCATTAATGTCATTAGAAATTCAGTTTCTATTTAAAAACCAAAGTTAGTAATAGTCAATAACTTATTCGTGTTTGTTTCCTATGAACAATGTTATTTCCGTGAACTTTGAGAATAGCAATGACTTTCCTTGAAAGCATTTCAGCAGTTAGGCGTAAGATGTAAAAATAAATTTATTTATTTGCTAATCTTTAGTGAGAAAAATAAAATTAGAATTTTCGTTGCTTAACTTCAGCTAATGTTGTTGGAAATCTAAAATGTCATGACGATCTACGAGAAGATTTTCTTTCATTTCGATTTTAAACGATAAAGAGAACTTGCTAAGCAGCTTACATTGTGATACCTTGAAGTAATTGTTTGAGATTATAAATAAAAATGTCCGATTCAATGAAGATTGTAGGGCTCGCATGGAGAAAATCGAAAAAATTCGGATAGGAACTGAAAAACTAACCCAAATATAGGTCGAAAAGACTGAAAAGAAAGTAAAGTTTTCTGCCTACAATTTTACATCGATTTTAGACTGCCTGAGAGACCGTTAATTGATATATAATTGATATAAAATATTGATTAATTATGTGTTTTTCCGTTTTTTTTTTTCTTTAAATTTCAGGGTCTATAATGCCTATCAGCTGATACAAAAGCGCTTTCGCGAGACTTACCAGAACCACTACACTTCATAATCAATACTGAAGTTGTGGTAGGGAAACGCCAAACAACTTAACAGAACTGTGTTTGTTTAGCTTTTCAGTCAATCGAGTCAATAGTGTAAAAACGAGTTCGTTGAAATGATAAAAACAAGTGATTTCTTAAAAATAATTTATATACCGATTTTTTTATTTTTTTTTTTTTTTATTTTGCTTTATTTTCATACAGATATATGTATACAATAAATAGGCGTAAATCTATATGCACATGTATATATGTGCATAAGCGTATTCATAAGATAACACTACTTTATATAACTGGATAAATTCATGCAATGAGTGTACTAAGGATGAATGTGTACAAACTGATTTTCACACACTGACAACATATTTATAAACATATAATTACTGTTTTATATTCATTTTACGATTTTATGAACTATTGTTTGTTTTAACTACAAGTGTATGCTTATTAACATAAACGGTATACGATTTCCATCAATTCCTAAATTGACGGCAGGAAACCTTGTAGGCTTTCATGCTACACTGTTTCTTTTCTTTTCTTTTCCTTTTTTTTTTTTTTTTTTTTTCTTAGAATAACTCCTGTTAAGTTTTAAAATAAAACAACATTGATAAATGTATACACTGCTGAGATGAATTTTTTGTTTTCGACGCAATATCAGATAACGAAAAACGGTGAGATTTGGTTTCAGGTTCATTTGTTTCAGTATTTTCTAATTTGTTTATATGTGCGTGCGCGCTTATATTTTTATATAATTTCTGTCAGTTAAACTATAAGGTATTAATGTCCTGTTGCGCAATAACTTTCTTTATTAACAAAACCTAATTCTGACCTATTTTTACCATTAACAGATTTCCTTATTCTATCTATAACACTATCTATAACAATTGTGTAAACATATGCTAATGTTTGCTTGTATTTCGATTGTCAAAGAATGAACGAAACTTTGTAAAATTGCTCTTTCTCTCGATCACCAGTAAAAACGAATAATTTCATCAAATGCTTCGGAACTAAATTTAAAAAAAAAAAAAAAAAAACCAAAAACTTTGCCTCCCTACTCGCAGTCGCAGTTAATCGTATCGTCTTATTCGTTAGACGGACTCCTTCTAGTCAGCAGTAAGTGCAAGCATCCGAACTTATATCGCAGAAGTGCATTTGGCTTGAAGTAAACAAGAGGTTCCTTCAAACTTTTGAAACATTATGTCAAATAAAATATTTTAAAAATAACAGCGACTTGTAAGCAAACGTACATACGCATTAAATAATTAATTATTAAAAGAATCAATCGTTAGCTTATGCTGTTCCCTACAATAATATATTTTCTAAAACTTGACCAAAATCAGTCAAGAAAATAATTATTTTAACAATGCGTTAGAGAAGTAAAGGGAATCTTTTTCGCAATCGCAGACTAAAATATAAATTCGAAAAAATTCTATAGATTATGAGGGGAATAAATGAAAATGTTTTTTATTATTATTTAAAGAGTAGGACGATTCGTGTTATTTGATCCACTTTATTGCGCGTTCGAAAATAAAGTAAAAAATACAGTTTGCAGAAAATATCGTTTTATTCCTGTGCAAAGGGAGGTCTTTCCTTTTGGCACGTTTAAATGTACACCTTCAACTGCGCATCTTTTCATTTGTGGTCCTGATGTCAGATTCCCCTTTCTTCCTTTAATATGCATCTTTAAAAAACGCCTCCAAGAATTCACATAAATGACTATTTTTAGAATACTTTTTAGGGCATATCATAACAAGCGGTATATGCACACGTCAGCTTTGATGCAATCAATGTCTTTGGAATGCAAAATAATCTCAGAATGCGATATAAATATGACGTTCAAATGAAAAGATCAGCCCAGCTACTTAACCTTAACCTAGTGGAGCGATTCGAGAGTATTGAGAAGTGCTGTTGGCCCATTATTTTTACTATAAAACTCTGTTCCCGAAAAATGAGTCTGAATTATTTCGTCATATTGTTCTGGCATCCACTGTTCCAGTGGCTCTTAAATGAGTGAGAAAACTTAACAGTTTTTTCGGTTATAAAATGCTGACGGATTGATTTTTCACGAAATGGAAGCAACATTTTTTTGCCAATGCACAGACTCTTACATCCGGCATAGAACATCTTTACCGCTTCCTTCGCATTCGCCGCCGCTTCACACTTTCAACCAATTGACCGTTTTATGTCCGTATATTGCGTTTGCTCGTTAGTCTGTCTTTGGTGATATGTTTCAAATCAGAAACTCTGAGAGATTTTGGTTCAAAATAACAACGATCGTAATTGACAAATATTTTGCTAGATAATGGATATCTACGTTTCGACTTAATGGCAAAGGGGATGTTGACATAGTGCGTCGGAGATAAAGAGAGATTTGTACACAACCGTTTCTCGGACATAGAAGCGCTCGGTAAACCAATGGCAAAGGTAGCGTAAGTTAAAGACAAAGAAAACTTATCTTTAAACTCGTGCTACTTGCACTTGCAGCCGCTCGTGCTACTCTACCCGCGTTCCTCTCGTACTGGTTTATTATATCGTATTGGGTTATTTCCTCGATAAATTTGGCAATAAACACTTCCATCGAAATTGTTAATTTTTCGAATATTTTCAAGAAAATCTTCCTTTGGTGCTCTAGGTGCACAATTTAAGTAAAGCAAATTTGTAAAGAGAGAGGATATTACCGTTAAGTCGAACATAGTTTTCTTACTTTCATTACACTCGAAGTAACAATTTTTTTGGTTTTCTTTTTGTTTTTAATCGTAGCCTAAGCATATGTTCTAAGCATATTGTTTCCATATTGTACTTTCTTATCAACCTATTTAAGCTAATTGTTTTATACAAATATGTATGTTAGTGTTTTTATGTTTTTATTTCAAAGAACTTGCATTAAAATTACAATATCTTCTGTTTCTTTTATGTGCATGAACATAAGTTTGAGTGCGAGACTTTATGCAGGTATGTATGTTACACTTATGCAAACCTGAATGTTATTTTGTTGTTCGTAAACTCTGCATACAACTATTTCCGCACTAGTGCACGTTTAAATATTCTTTGTTTTTTTTTATGTGTTTTCATATCGAAAACAATAAAAACTAAACAATTTTTTAGATTATTAATGTACATTATTAAGGTGACCAGATATATTGGCACACAAGGAAGAGCGTATATTGAAAGTGGATAAAAGAGAGCTTTTGAGTACTCGCTCCTTGACAGTCTCCCCACTTTTCGTTTTGTCCCCACAGAATTCGAAAAACGGGATACGACGAACAATATAACCCCTCATCTTAGTTAGGTTTAAAAACAGTATCTTGAAAATAGATTTTCAAAAACCTTATAAACTCAGTTCGGTGTGGTATTAAAAAGTCCATTAATAGTTGTAAAATACACATTCATATTTGTGAGATCCTACCTGGAGCAGTATATAAGATAAGGTACAAGGACAGACAAAGGTTGTTGAGACTCACGTACATCAGCTGAATGTGAGCTAATGTGAGGTTAAGCAGATATAAAGACGCACAAATGAATAGAGAGGTTTTGTTTAGGTGACATCCAATCACGTTCCTATTTCCTTCTATTCCCTTTTCTTCTTTCCGACCACCACCGTGTTACACGAGTAGGAGATATCCTCGAATGATCGGTCATAATGAGAAAAAAAGAAGAAAATTAACAAAATATGGAAATATGTACAAGAGCAGGTATCACTTTAATGTTCACTGATTGTTGGCATGGAAGTCATTAGTATTTTTTATAATTTTCAAATCCTTCTGTGAAGAGATTTCGTTATTACCACAGCAATTGGCGTTATTAAGCTCAGTATGGGGGCTATTTAAGAGACGGGGGGCAACACGTTATTGTCTTAATCGGTTTGGTTGTTTGTTGAAAAATTTAGGGGAAATTTCAAAAGTAAAAACATCATCTGTGCACCTATTTTAAGATCATCTCGTTTGCGAGCGAAGGAAAGGGATAGAGGGTAAAACTATTAATTATTTACTATTGGAATGAAGCAATGTCATCTTATGCAATATGTATGTGATTCACAATGTTTAAGAAGACTTCAACGAAACAGATGAAAGTTTAGAATGTCCTCAGTTATACCGCTCGGTTTTTTCGCCGCAATTTTCGCAAGATTCTCTTCGTTCACAATTTCAATGCGTTACAATCAATATTTATTTAACTGTTGGGGTAAATTTTGCAGAATTGGCTACGGCTCACTTCTCGGCTCGGGCTTAAGCTCTGGCAAAGACTAGAAGATTTTTTCCAACCGGAACCGCAAGTCGGCGGCTGTTTCTATTGTTTATTGCAATAAAGTTTTCATTTCATTTCTGTGCGATTATTTTGTACATATTTTTATTTTGTGTTTGGTTTTTTTTTCCATTGTGCTCGGTGTATAGATCTTCCGTTGCATTTGGTTTCCACTACTAGCCGAAGAAGAAGAGCAAAAACGTTCGAGTTTGCCGCGCCGCGCGTAAGAGTGAATTCTCTTATATTTATTTATTGTTAAGCTTTATAAAATAAAAATATAGAAACAAACTCAATATTTTATTTGACGTTTGTTGTTATTTGCACAAGGCTTTCGCCCAAGTTAGCTGTTGTGTACACGTATAAGTTATTGCTGTTCTCTTACCTTTTGTACAACTTTATAACTTTGACGTATAAGCAAGGAATGTTTTTATTTATGGTAGGGATTTTAATAGTTGCTTTGCTTTTCTATTACACTTAGTGAGGAAACTTATTAACTTTTCTTAGTTTTATTTGAGCTCTGGGATTTTCAATGGTCTTTGTGTTCAGCGCTTTTTGTTTTGCTTTTAGTTTTCAGCGCCATGGATGTCTTTACGTTTACAAATACATTAGAACTAACATAGATACATACATACATACATACATTCATACTAAACCTAATTTTTATTTGTTTACGCGGTTTTCGGTTTAAATTATCTGTCGCTTTAACTTATTTTCAAAAATGTACATAAATTATTTATTTATTGGTATAAAGTCTGTAGTTGAGTGGATGATGCTGAGGTCGCGTATTGACGAGCCCGTATAATATTCATGTGTATCTCTGAGGAAGCTGTGGAGTTGACAAAGGGCGGCATTTCAACTCCGGCACTAACGCGACAGTTTACAAGATTATGAGGGCAGCAAAACTGTTGACGAAAGCATTAGGTAAAGCATGAAATGGACGAAATTACAGCGGAAGCAAATCTTTTTAATGAATTCTTTAAGCTCTACACTTAAGTTGTATGCAATAAACAGTTCGTTTATCATTTTATTCTGTAGTTTTTATTCCGACATTATTATTGGTTATGTTCCTAAAAATGTGCAGTTTATTCACATCCGGGCCAAAATGAAAGGTAAATTGTATCGAAAATCAAAAAATTAAGAAAGAAAAATCATTGGAAATATTCAGAGCGTTATGCAGATTAAGAATAGCTTTAATACCAGTAACTAAATTTTACTCTTCACAAATAAAACGATAAAATTATTAAAAAATCAATCAGAGAAGCCTTGTCGTTGTGGAGCGAGTCTCCCACATACGCTGCTATATATTTTGGGTTCAAACACGCAAAGCCGATAAACACATCAAAAGCGGAGTTTTTCAGGTATCTATGCGAACTGTTGGATATTTGTTTGTTGGCCAGTTTACGTATTTAATGGGGACTACGCCATACATTTCTGGTGGCTAACGGCGGACTGAAAAGATGCGTATGCTGCTATCTTCTTACGGGAAATGTACTACATTATGGAAAGAGTGTTCCCTCGAGGTTACATTACAATTAATGCTATAAATCGATGTTTGGAACTCTATCTGTTTAAATGTACCTGAGGAGAAATTTTTTCATGGTCAGAGAAATTTTATCATAGTCGGGGAGATTTTATCCGTCTCTATATATGATAATATTAAAATTTGTTGCATATTATGTAGCGCTGATCAAAAGCTTTCGGATAACATTGCGTATAAGTTACCTGCAAGTAACGTATATACACACTCAAATCTTTCACGTTGTCGGCAAATTTCTATATGGTTTTATTAGGAGTTCCAGTCTGTAAATTACGAAAAAAAAAAAAAATAAATAAATAAAAATGTTAATCAAATTTCCGGTTAATTTTTCGGGATCACTTTATTGCTCTAGTTGAGTTGAACTTTTTTAAGGTGAAATTAGAGATAGACGGATGGACGCTATTTTAAGATATCATGCTTCAATACATGCTTCCTTATTTGTTACTAGGCGTGTTAAGCTACTCCGGTGGTGGGCTTAAAAACAACGTACAATGCTAAAAATACATTAATTGTTTACAAACGATAAAATGATAAAAAAGAATTTACCAATTAAGGTTGTACGGAGACTTTGCAAGCGACAAGTGTTCACATTTAATTTTGAAAAATTCTTTTTACCAAATGTCTGCTGTAAGACGCAGTATGAAATATGATAATGCCAGCTGTGTAGTAATAAGAGGAAATTTTGTTTCAATAAACACGATTATAATAAGAAATATTTTATGATTTATAATGCAAGCAAATAGTCCGGTAAAAGGCGGAAATATATTTAGAAAAAACCTAAAGCAATTGCGGTAAATAGAAAATGGCAAATGGCAAAATAGCGAAAAGGAAAAATGAAAAATGAAAAATGAAAAATGGATAATTAAACTACGGCAATCGATACTTTCCATTCTACACCCCATTAAAAAGAAAGAAAGTAGAAGTTTTCCATAATTGCGTTCTTTGAGGTTTTCTTGCCAATCACTAAAGTAATCTTAAGTCTTAAGTGTTCATTTCTCTAAGAAGTATATTTAGCGGACTCACTTGTCTATTATTATTGTCTATCATATTTGACTTTCATAGGCGCCTTATAAAGTTATATACCTACATCTATACCTATATATAAGATCTGTCATCATTGCTCCTTATACCACTTGTGGTATAATCGATATTACATTTGTGCGAACATATGTAAAGCACAGTATGATTTGAAATAGGTCCATATTTTATTACATCGATTAGATTTGAAGTCATTCTCTGAATAGGTTGAAGCGTCTGTGTCCAAGTATTTTTGTGTTCAGTCTGTAGGTCCCAACTTTTAACGGAGTCCGGCGTTTTGGCCCAAGGACGGACCCTATTCAAAAAATGGGTTTGGTCAGATCGTTTTTGCGATTACTGCCGTAAGTTTGCAAGTTTTCAAAAAATCGCCGGCTTTGTTATATTAAATTGATTGCTCAATTTTTTGAAAATTAAGAAAGCCCGATCTTTAGCACTTAATGACGGCTCATAGATAAACAATAATGAGCTCCTTGACAAGAAAGATAATTTGAATTTCATAAGGCCCCTGTGGAAAAATACGCCTTTATGTGAAAACAAAGTTTAGTATTTGGTATTATGTGACGAAAACAAGCAAAGAATTACTTTTGAACGAAGTGGCACAGGGTAGTTAATGTTCGGCCTTGCCTGACTATAATGTCTTTGCCCTCTTTTTAATTATTTACGTGTTCGTTTCATGTTTAAATAACTAAATAAACATTTTTTTTTTTTTTTTTTTTTTTTGGTAAATATGTATAAAAGTCACATACAAACCTTTAGGGTTTTTTTGAAGGCAGCTCGAAAATCCCGATTAAAGTAGGCGTAAATTATAGGATTTAATGCCGAGTTGAAGTAGCCGATCCAAAATAAAATGCCAACCACGATACGTGGTGTCGAACAACTTTCACACAATGACGAAGTTATATACCTACAAAAACAAAAAGCAATAATATTTCGCAAACATATAGCGAATCAAATAAAAATTCTATAAAAATTCATTGAGCGAAAAGAAAATGAAATGTATAAGAGAACAAAGGGTGTGAAATCAAACTTGCACAGCAAACCAAACCAAACGACTTTTATCTTATTCTTTAATATGCGACTATGAAGATGAGCAATATGTATAATGTACACACACATACCAAAGGAAGAATGGCAGCCAACATAATAAAAAAGCGCTCATTATAATGCCTAATGTGCGGGCGGCCTTACGTTCACGTCGCATAGTACTGATGGTAGATTGTTCAACTTGTATGCTGGGACGTGGTTTCGGTATTTGACTTATCTGTAAATGTTTCTCCAACAATAAAGCCGCGACTTTTGACCTTTAAATAATAAAATTGCGGAATGTTGGCGTACGTAAGAAATGGAAAAGAATTTTGTGAACTTTTTTTTAACATTTCATTTATTTCCTAATAAAGCAATACCTGTAGACAAGACGTTCTTGTCGATCGGCCTCCTGATATATGCGATAATACATTGACAGCATTACAATACCTGGAATCCAAAAACTTACCGATGAACTGACAATGGCATACGCTTTATTCACTTTAAATTCACAGATCTGTTGGAAGCAAAATGACAAAAGAAAAAGTAATAAAACGATTAAAATGCAAAATAATATACAATGCAGTTGTTGTTGTGGGGGTGCCTAAGTATTGCAGTCAATTACTTTCAAAACTTTATTACACACTGGTATACTGACTTGAAAGGAATTGAATTTAATTGCGAAAAAAACGGGAAGAAACAGATAACTATTTCGTTTAAAGGCTTAAAATAAAAAAAGAAGAAGTTTTCATCAGTTTTCATACTTGAAATATAAAATCGGTAATTAACTTTTTAATTAAATTAACCGTTAAACTATCTCTACATTAGCGAGAGCTTAGAATACAAAATAATTTATTCCCTCGATGAACAACTTGAACTTGTCAGATATAAAATCGAAGTTGTTATTATAAAACAACAAAACAAAATGCATGTGCAATGAAATTTTCAACAAACACTGCTTTCTAAATTACTTTCATTGCATTGCAAATGTGCTTAAAGCTTAGAAAATCTTATAAAACTTATTTGATTGAATTTCTACGTCAACAGTTCTCATTGACTTCGACTAGGATTTTGTGTACCTTCCGCTTAGAGGGAAAGTCGCACAATTTTCGCTTAATAAACATCGCTCCCAGATTAATGGTACGAAACGATGAAATCAGATTTAAGGTTTTACAGCCGGATTTGCTGACGAATTTTAGTCTTTTACGTAAAGAGAGTTAATAAGATTCAGTGAGTTTTGCCTTTTTATGCCAATCTTACTCACCAGAACTTGAGCTCGTGCCGACGCATAGGCTAACTAATTTCGTTCAACCGAACATTAAACTCGTATTAACCATGAAAATTTTTGGCTGTTACGAATGGAATGAACAGTGCAGTACATGACTAACTCTCAACGGAAATTGTAAAAGAATGAATTCATGAATTCGAACTGTGAACTGTGAAGTATTTTTTCCCAAACTCATTAAAAACTTTAAGTAGAGAGGAAGGAATTGTATAAGGGCTCCATCAAAAGTACGCATTTATGTGGAAATAAGGCATAATTTTTGCTTACTTTACCAAGCGAAAATCAATGAAATATGTTAAGCGAAGCATCGTAAGGCATTTAATAATCGACCTTGCCCAATTATAATAGTTGTACTTGCTAGTGTATAATACTAGTGTAAGCTAGTGTATAATACTTCAATGCAAGCTGCTGTGCACGTATATATGCGCACATCCAACCCAAAAATCGTAGAGCGGCATATCCTACCACTTTTTATTACAATAACTATAGAAATTTCTATGAAATTGAATAAATAAATAATTGAAAAATGAAACAATCAATCCATGCATGGAACAAACAATAAAAAATTTTTAATTTAAAATTTTCCAAAATTTATGCTATATTTATGCAATAATAATTAATTAAAGATCCCTTTGAAGGGCTGGCAAACAGATTGCAATAGAATTTGTAATGATTTACTTAAAATAACGCCTGGAATTAGCGAGCTTACGGATCACCTCGACTCTTATATACCTTAAATGAGCTTCAGGAACTAAGCTAAGAGGAACTGTACAATTCTCAACCACTCCATTAGAAAATTAGAAGCTTAAACAGCTTCTCTTATCAGATAAATTGTGTGATGAAGATGGGTGGGAAACACCCTTACCATCCATACGGAAATGGGGCCTTTTGTTTGATACTTGCATCAATGCCCTCTATTGTGTTTACTCAACCCATTTTTGACCCATGGAAGGCAAACATTACATTGTCGTCGTCTCTTTGATCCATTGGGTTGAACAGCCCAACAAACAGAATCTTCAGTTTGCTTTATATGTAAAATAAAATAAAATGCAAAAAGCCGTCAATAAAACCAGAACGAAACCAGTAACTTTTCATCTTCAATCGATTTTTATAGAGGAGGTATGCGGATGCCTTGCATAGTTGTTTATATCTCATGTTATGCTAGCAGTGTGTGATAAGCCATTTCACGTGCACAAGCGTGTGTGTGTGTTTGTGTGTGTGTACAACGTCAGCTCAATGCCTGTGCACCACGACCAAGTAAAATTACCGCAAATGGTGATGTGCTCGTATTTATAATCGTATTTAAAGAAAACAAACACATTAACGTGTTTGGCGTTGGGCACACAAACCAAGCAACGGGAAAATCGTGACGAGACCGGGGGCATAATTTAATAGTGACAAATATGTGTGTCAAGGTGATCGAACATGGAACAAGTAATAAGAGAATAAAATGAAAGGAGCGAAAGGAATGGAACAAAAATCCGTAATAAGGAAGTGGGCGAGCGAATGACAGAATTTAATGGAAAGCTTACATGTGTCAAAGTTAAGTGCCTTTAGAGTTTTTGCAAGCAAAAGTAAACTAAATTAAAATTTCTTTTTGTTTTCACTTTGTTTTCTTCTCTCTTATCTTGTTTATCATCGTTTACGAAAGGCGTGGGCGGGAAATTAATCCATAGATATCTTTGCGGTGGAAAAGTTTGAGACTCGGCTGATAATCATTTAATTTCTCTTTGTTTTTCTTTGTGAGTTTCACTTACATCTGGATTTGACTTAAGGTATTTCCAATTTTCACTTGTTGTGTACCAACCCGAACATATGGGCAGAAATGAGAGTAAAGCGGGAGCCAGCCACACTATTATCAGCATAATAAATACACGGCGAGAAGTCATTATTAACGGGTAATCCAGCGGCTGAACAATCGCATAATATCTGAAAGAAGAAAAGTTGTATGAGTGACGCGCTTTTAATTGCCGGGAGCAGTGGTTGCGTTTTGCGCACTTATGCTCACCTATCCACTGATATACAACACAAGTGCATAATGCTTGCTGTTGAAAAATATACATCAAAACTATTCCAGACGTCACACATAACCGAACCGAACATCCATTTGCCGGATATTTCAACGGAAGCATTAAAGGTCATAGCACAAAGCGCCACCAACATATCCGCAACTGCTAGTGAGACCACAAAATAATTGGTTATTATGCTATAGGTTTGCAAAAGCATAAAGAGATGCAGGATGAGAGAAAGAGAAAATCGAAAACATCAAAATTATTGACTGAATGATTGTTTCAAATAAATTATTAAAGTCGTAATTGAAAATTTTTAGTAATGCTGAGTGAGTCCCTACTCGCCCGTCAGGCTCCGATTTCAATCCAATTAATTTTCGTGTTTGCTGGCTTACTTGAAAATAATAAAATTGTAACGCCTTTATTTTATTAAAAACAAAAATTGTGTGTGGTTTCAAATTTAATTTGAATGAGAAGTACATAGTGCTTCACATGGAATGCTTTGTTTCCATGCCTTGTTTCCCAAGGTCCGGAATCGCAATTAATAACAAGTGCCGGTTAACTTTCTAACGATTATATAAAATTATAATCCGGCCATAATAACCACCTCAACTGAAACATGACTGCAAACTGCGAAAGTAGTATACATGGCATACATACATATACTCCAAAGGCTGGGTTGGTGTGGAGTTAATATTCCTTTAATTCAATTCTCACGTGCTAGAATGTATTTATATATAAAGTCACGGTCGCAAAACTAACTGTACATAAAGCAAAATTAAACATAAGAAAAATTTACTCGAAAATGCTATAAATCATGGAGAACATTACTCTCATTAAGATATTTTTATGAAACTTTTACAAACTATGTTGTGAAATACATGAACGACGAATGAGACAACTGTGTTCGTCGCAGAGCGAATCCGGAATTCCCTTCGTCCGAGGAAAACCTATGGAAACCGTTGTTTATGAAAGTAACACGTTTCACGTTTTCTGTCACAGTTATCATGACTTGGGGGGCTACGATGTTCAGACGGTAGGTCATAAGAGATCTAACTAATTACGAGTGGTTGGGCTTTTTGTTCGTTGCTGAGGAGCTACGACAAATACAACCACGGAAATGTCTACGTACGTTCTATAGCATTCTGAGTCCCGCAGTGACCATACAAAAGTCGACCGCTTCCTCTTAATATTACGGAGTATCGAAATACCTTTTTTTTTTGTATTTTACAATAAAGACGGTGAGTGCACAAGATTCGCCCACAGCCAGACATAATTTGCTTACTTCTTTAAATTTTGCTTTTCTTTTTTTGTCTGTGTCTCAGTTTATGGGATGTATAGAAAGGAGACTAAAAATTGAAATCAATGCAGAAAATACTGTATTCCCCGGTGTAGTGTTTATGACACGATAAAAACAACAACTGAAACAACTTGTAGAAAAAGGAATTTCATTGAGGAATATGATTTTTACGACACAGCTACAACTACTTTTTATTGTGTGTCTTTTGGGCTGGGTTTCCCTCTTTTCTAAGTGCTACTCCAGAAAATAGGCGAGAAATTTTAATGTCATTAAAGAGTAATAGAATTGCGCCGTTGTAAGAAATGTCTAATGGAAGAGTATTTGGCTTTCCTTTGTGGGCAAATTTTCCCCTCGCACAACACACAAAGCTAGGGATAGCTTTACATCATCTGCATATGCAAATTTGTGTCAGAACTTGAAGAAAACATTCTCCTTATGACGAACATGATAACAGTTCAACCTCCGCACAAAAACAAATTTCGATTTCAGACAATCACTTGGTCTCAAAGTCAGAATAGGATTTGATTAATGAGATTTTAAGTTCCGCGAACGCTTAGGCGACTCATTTATATCCCCTTCATTAAAATGGAAACCAAGTCACGTAGGGTCTAAAGAGTTCAACCATTTGTCGATAGACCATCAGTGTGCTAAGAGCAGCTGCTTGGAATTTTGCACTTAATGTTTTACTTATTAATTCGTAACGTCTCTAATACACTAACAAACATCTTTGCAAACTGTTTAGGTCCATGTAAAAGCATTTCCAAGCCAAAAGGTATGAGTGTAACTCCATTAAGATGTTCTTTGAGCAGATGTGATATTCGAAAGCTATCAGTGCTTCTGCCAATAAATAAAGCTCTTGCTTTTGTAGCTCTTGCTCTAGGAAAATACTTACTTTTCGATAAGTTAATTATTAAAGTTATTATTAATAAAAGAGCGCCTGTCCGCGGTTGAAAATCGAACTGTTTCACGCAATTCCCATTTCTGAAAACAATCAATATGTGTCTGAGAAATTCCCCATGTTTCCCGCACATAGAAATGTAGAAAATAAATAATCTTCTGCGCTGTTTAATCCAATTTTGCAGCAGTTACGCTGCTTGCCGCAAAGCCCCCAGCACTAAAGATATCTCGCGCGAAGAGCTCCATTTTATTTATTTTTCCAAAACGATTGCTTTTTAATATTTAACTGTAACTATATCCGTTCCATCTCTTCCCAATAACCCCCAAAAAAAAAAAAAAAAAAAAAATTATTATTGTATTATATCTTCTTCCACCCAAAAAAGAAAGTTGCCGATGAACCCCTAAAAAAATGACGTTTTTTCGCTTCGAATCGTTTTTTTAATTGTTGTTTGTTTTTTCGGTTACTTAGGTAGCGAGGCAGTTATAGGGTTTAAGATTTATTTGCCGTAAGATGCAAACGAAAACATGAGAGTATATATGGATAAAACTAAAAGAAACTGATTAAGTGTATCAAGCGTTTAAATAAGAAAAATTATTTGTTTAGCATATCACCTGCAAACGAATAGTTATTTATGTTCGCCACATTGAAGCGGATTCATTGCCCTCCGTTGCTGTCTATTTTTTCCACAAAAGTCTTGCTTTGTAAACAGTCAATGTAGAAAAGTTGGACGCAAGTGTGCAAACTTACCGCAGTTTCCTGTGCCGCATAACGGATATGATAACTAGCATGTTGCCCAGGATGGCAGCAAGTATGATGAAACCGATTATGAAACATTTCACGATGACAAAGGTTAAATGCGATTCATTGGAGGCATCAACAGGAACCGAGCTGCTGCTTGGGCCGTAAAGTGAACTACTGCCGCCCCCGTCATTACCAGCAATGCCACCTATGCTGACAGCATCGTTCATCTCGTCATTGCCCACCATAACGTTTTCGTCAACCAAACCATTGGCAACAAAATTTAAATATTTCATATTGGCAATGGCATCCTGCTCCACATCAATGACATTATATTGTTGCCCACCATAATACAGCGCAGGTTCAGGGAGCGCTATAGAGGAGCTTGCATTTACTTCATTTGTCATCAATGCGAGATTTGTTGAAGATAATCGTATTAATAGCACTGACGATGGTGGCGATGATCCATTTACAGGCATTATATCTTTCGTGGCACAAAAGACGTATTATTTGGGTGCTTGCATTATCACTACGGCTATCATTAGTGGGTTACAGAGCGCAGCATTAACACTCTGCCGAAGCTCCCTTATCATTGTACTCAAAGTTTAGTTCAATTTTTAGTAGACCAAAAAAAAATGTCTTCAAAAATTTCACCACACATTTACACATTAGCTGATAGTCCATAATTATGTTCAAATAGTACATGAAAGGTACTGAAGTTGCTCTTGCAACGGCTCGCTTTATTCAGCTTTGTCGTCTATATCGACGTCGTAATTATAAGCATCTGTGTTATGCATTAGAAATTTTGTGGTTAATGTACCGTCGCTTGATAACAGTAATTGTAGCTGCTGAAGTGTTTGTTGGTCGTGTTGGCGCTTCAATTGTTACTGTTGCAAATAATATCCAGAATTAAATCTTAAATGGCTTGTATTCATGCTATAAATAATCATTACAGTAATTTTCCACCGCTTGCCGCTTGCCGCTTGCCGCTTGCCGCTTGCTGCTTACCTGCAAGTAATTGAAAATATCTATAAATTTTGATTTAAGAAATCGATCAATTTCATCTTAAGAGCGAAACTTCCAGGAGCAATGGGAATAATCCTGCTTTTACCGCCAGTAGGCGTGTCAGTAAGCCGCACGAATTTCTATAATAACTTGAAAATTATAATTCGTGCGCTTTTAAGACGAAAAAAAAAGTAATTGGAAATTCAGGCAAAATCAGAGATCAACTACATGTAAAATGTAGCAAGCGGAAAAATACATAGCATCGGACAGAAAGACAGAAAGAAAAGACATTAGTAAGTAGTCCTTTAAATGCAAACTCAAACTTATTATCAACTGCGTTATATGGCAATGAAATGAAACGACAACTTATTGGCATATGAATCTTAAGCGATTTACTGATCACGTGCACATCTACTTTCTGGCGTGTGCTCAAACCTTCAATTAAAGTAAGACAACTTGCAGAGTCCATGGCCTAAAGCCTATATATTAAAGTATAGCTAACCGTTAACATGGACTTATTTCAAAACACTGGCACGCGCTTTAACGCTCTAAGGGAGAACGAAAAACTTCACTGAATAAGTTGTGAGCGAACAAAGGCTGCGGTCTTTCTTATATTTATTCTACAGCGTTCATGACTAGCTGTGTGCTACTACTTGCCCGATGGACAATGTCGGGTTGACATATCCATTTTGAATTACTTTTCTTATTAACTACGCGGTGTTAATCTGCTTTTCAAAGGAAAAAATAAACTATTTAAAGAGCGTATAAAGCATTTGAATAATTTTTTTGCAATTTTTCAATGCCAAGCGAAAAAAAGAAAACTCAGAAACCTGTTGTTAGAGAGTATCTTAAATTATGCACATTTTTTTTTTTTTTTTTTTTTTTTTGCTCACATATCAGAAGAATTTCAAAATACGTGGTTTCCACTACTGCGCGAGAATGAAAGCATTCGTGCATTTGTTTGTTTGCTGCTTAACGTGCACATAATGATGAAAAGGAACAAAAGGCGCCTGAGTTTTTATTATTCTTTTTCTAACGCATCACTTTTTGAATGACAATAGCAATGCTTTAAGTGCTTTTCTTGGAAAGTAGAGAAAAAGTTGCTGGAGGAATTATTAAAAAGGTTTTCTCACTATGCCAAATTCTCTTTAGCCGCGGTGGTGCACACAGATTTCAATTTTTATATAGCATGCGACAGAACACACCTTCCAACTTAGCAATTAATGTATTTTCACTATTCAACGGGCTCGAGGTAATTTAGGCGATGTTTCTTTAAAATTCTTGCAGATACGCTTAACATTACAGGCCGTAATCCAATGTCGAAAAAGGCGGTAATAGTATCTTGAAGTTCGATACGCACTATCGTCGCCACACTTTAATCTTTAAGAATTTGCACTTATGGTGCACTGCTTATCTCACATCACATTTTCACTACCACAACATCAAATTTTAACCACATTTTATAAATACTTTTTTTTTTTTGCTTTTGTAAAGAAATTAATGTTGCTTTGCTCACCTCACTTGTAATCCGCACGTAGGACTATTGGACATGGATTTTAAAGTCATGAACAACTTATCTATAGGAACTGAAAGTTGAAGTAATGGGAATATTTTAGAAACTATCTGCAAACTCTGACTAGTCTGACTACTTAATATATGTAAAGGATACTAAACGATTCGTTCTAATCTTGGGTAACCTTTTTGGTACAAACTTTTAATACATTTCTGTTCAAGGCCACATTCGCAAGGGCCTTCCTTCCACAAAGCTTAAGTCAACCTTTGAATGCATCATATTCACTACTTTGTAGTGGTGACTTCAAGTACTCTGTTGGTGCACCTTTTTTTTTCCTCGTTTTATTTCCACAATATTTATAAAAGAGTTATTTCCGTTATCAGTAACGTATGTAATGTATGTGTTCAACAGAAAATTCAAAATGAATGAATGCTTCCGGCTGAAATGTAGGCCGGAAATGGACCAAAAGTATAAGTTTATAGTAAAAAATGCAACATTAGGGTAATCAGGCTCAGTAAGTAAATGTTTATTTAAAAATCAAATCAAAAATTGCACCTCTTCCCTGATTATTCTCCTGAATCTGCGCACGATGAACTGAATTTAAGTAATTTGATGATAAGGTGTTGCGACGGACTTTGCACATTTTCAATTCCGATCTTTTGTATGTCGACTTACTTGGAAATAATGAGCGAATCTTTGGGTAGAAAATACTGTCTTGTCCCACTTATGCATCTTGATTGACGGTGGGACGGTGAAGCTTGGAATCTGTGTCAAAGTTTAGGAAATCATCTCTAGGTTTTCGGTCTTCCGCGAAACTTTGGATAGAAAATACTGTCTTTGTGCCACTTATGCATCTTGATCGACGGTGGGACGGTGAAGTTTGGAATCTTTGGACAAGAAAATAATTGTGTCAAAGTTTAGGAAATCATCTCTAGGTTTTCGGTCTTCCGAACTTAATCAACCGTCGTAGATAATGAAAGTCGGATCATTCCATTTTGAAGGCTACCTTTTTTAAACCTTAAACACGAACGGTATCATAATTTAATCATAATTTCCGTTTTCTCATTATATATTTATGGGGTATTGAGCTTTTACAAAGTTTTCTTCTTCAAAACTTTCCCTTCGTCCGTCTATTTTTATCTTTTGTCGAATTCATTCATGCATTTATTGGCAAAATGAAAAATTTACTGTTAATCGCAATACCAATGATTGTTAAATGTATGAAGATTTGCTTAAAGTGCTCTCATTGATATTCTGTGCATAATCAAAACAAAAAAATCAATTCAATTTAGTTATTTTTTATTCTTTTTGGACATCTACGTATCGTTCGCATTTCTATTTGCCTGGAGAAAGATGAAAAAAAGAAAAGGCAATAATAAAAGAATCCTCTCCTCATGGATTCAATTTCGTGTTTGACAAACAATATTTATGAATTTGATGCTAAGTAAATATAATCTCAAGTAACCGGTTTGCATTTGCATGCGACTCGACATTCGGGATACTGTTCATAAAAAAGTTGGATTGAATTTTATTTTCATTTCTACTCACAAAGCTTGCGATGTACTTGCTACGCTGCACCATTTGCAACTGTCGGAGAGATGGAGGCGTCTGCATATATTTTTGAGCAGCGGAGTTTTCTCAAACTATTCCGTCACGTTCTTCTGTTCGCCTGTCTACACTCCACTGATTTTGGCGCTAAGGTCCTTAGCAAGATTCTTCATTAATTCTCAAAAATAATTGACCGAATTCTAAAAGAACTGAGGTATCAAAATATTGCTTGCAAGCACGTACGCGCGCTCTCGATATGTGCTGCAATATCGATATGAAAATTAGACTAAAAGATTGGTCGGAGCACCGAAAAGCGCGTCAGCAAACCCAACCATACGGTGCAGAGTGCACAAAATTCGCCTGCACATGAATTTGATGTTTGTTTTGCACAAATTTTCGTAGTGAATCTTTCAATGCAAGTGCAGATATTGCAGAATTGCATGTGTGCGTGTGTGTGCCCATGAAATGTGCATAATGATAGAATTCTATTGCCGTACAATAGATAAACAAAACCGAAATCGTAGGCAAAGCACAAAAGAAAATATTTTCGTACAAATCTTCTTCTTCTTCTTCTTTAAATGGAATTTCATTTAAACATATTTTGCATAGAAACAGACGGAAACCTTGCATGGCCACGCATGCAGCAATTTTATAAATTTTTGATTATGTGCCATGTTGTGTGTATTTCGTAATTTTGAGTTATTAATATTTTAACCTTATCTTCGGTTAGCTTCTTACGCTTCTGAGAATAGCTATTGAAAATAAAATTTGATTTAAAAATGACGACATTGACGACAATTCGATATGAATCGTTGGAAGAAGTGGAAGACACGTTTGTTAGCTTATGCAGTTAAGCGGCAGGCTATGAAAAGCAAGCCGTACAGGAAAAGTTGAAGCATTTTTAGTAAAACGTTATTAGTGAGGCCGTGAATGGCGCCACCAAAGTGGAAACCTTCATCAAGATAAACTGAAGTGCTAGAGCCTGTGTTTAGCGACGCGCACCTCTACCATGTACATCTAGGGGTACTTCCGGCTTCCTTTTAGGATATGTACTACCACCAGATGATCGGAGAGTTTTGTGAACTGTGTGAGCGGTCAGTCAAATCGTAGCACTGGTGGACTATCAGTGATGAAAATGGTTGTCACTTTCTCGAGACATATCAGGCTACCTGGAAATTTACACCTTCTCCTCTCTTACCACCGCACTCTACGGGCGTGAACTCTCATAATTAATTGGGCCAACTCGTCCATTGATATAAAATTTATTATATTTTACACAAAAGCCATCGAATATTATTGGCATTCATTTACTACATAGGGCTTGAGTGAAAGAGTGTTTAAGAGGGGACAAAACGGTTTCACATCACACGGCCATCTGACCGACCGTCTCAATTTAAAGCATTTAATATGCTTTTGCGCGATGTTGTGCTAAAGATTAATCTTTCTGCGGAATTTTCTCCTCTCTTTCATACCTGCGATAATAGATCGGGCATTTTCGAAATAGTGATGATGGAAAATGACGCACACACCAAACGTTCGACTTTATGTCTGCGTAGTTGTACACTGTTTCCGCTCTCAAAAAGCTGGCGATAGTAAAAAAAACTTCAACGATTGAATGATGACTTAATTGAAATTCATTATAATAAGAATTCATTTTGTGCTTTTTGTAGTTGAAAGCCAGAGCTTAGCGAATTTTATACATTGAACATAAAATTTAAAATTTTTATTCTGCTTATAATCTTCCCGCAAAAGTGAGGTAATACCTTATTGCAAGTAATCTTCAATAGTGTTATTAAAAGTAATTTTCTTATTAGTGCGGATACATTTGATTATAATTCGTATGAAAAAACAAAAAATAGAAAAAAAACACGGAATTCGCAATGACCATGAGTTGTATTCAAACAGAAACACACACAAATGTCGACAAAGAAAAATTCTACTTTATCATGTAGTTAGTTACTCCAACATCCGTCGGTCATTTTAACGTCGCAACCTTCACATGTAGAGAACAGAAGAGAGGACGTTTGTTTTTGATTCCTCATCCACCCCCCGGTCCTTGTGCACAAGCAAGCTGTTATAAAAAGAAAAAGCAATGATGCCTTTGGGCCCACTCTAGTTTCAACCATTCACCAGCATAGTATTCGCAACCGTTACAGGAAAGAGAACGAAAAACACTTAGACGATATCACAGCAAGAGTCCGTTTATGTGTACGTATGTATTTACACTTTGATTTGCATTTTAAATTGCAACCAAAATAACAGTTATGTGGTCTTCATTCATAAATCATGAAAGATTCGTTTTTTCGTTTTCGTTTTCGTTTTCGTTTAGCGTTACGTAATATAAACGCAAGTTTTCCATCATTGTAAACGTTACGGTTCGTTGATTTCACGAGATAGACGAGAGTTAGAGATCATTTTGCTAATCAAGAAGCTTTAAATTTTAAACTTTATTTCTATGATACTCTGAGTCATTGGTCGCGCATGCTGCGTATCATCATCAGGTGCATAATAATTAAATAAAACATTATTTAATTTACGAACAATTAAAACCGAACTCATATCAATCATTGTACGAATTGTTTGAAATCTTAGCCTCGCCATGCCAGCACCGATATGGTTTGCCTTTAACTGTCGCGGAAATTCATTTTTACTTTGCATGATAGAAGATTCACATGAGACAAAGAAATCAATTCACTTAGAATTTGTAAGAGCTCGATTAATCAGTTCAATAAATCACACTATTTATGTGATAGGGATGTGCTTAAAACTAATTGCAATAAAATTATTTGCTTCAATGCAAATTCAATGCAAAATTCATTTACAATAAATAAAGATTCGGCTGAATTAAGCGAACCCGAAATAAGAGACTCAACTGTGTCGTTATATATAACTTAGTTGTAACCCGTTTTATATAAACGAATAAAGGAAAAGGAAAAAAAATACATGCAGACATTTTGCCCAGACACACATTTAACGGCGATGTGTATCAAACTGCAAGTGTATCACTAAATCGATGCAAACGTGCAAAAACTTGGCAACTGATTGCACGACATTGAAAAGTCATAAGATTTACTTTAGTTTAAGGACGAGGAATAGTGTGTGGGGGGTAGTACTTGAACCGAAAAAGTGACACAGGCAAGCATATATTTTCAAAAGACCTGGCCCTCGATCTCTAATCTCCGAACTTACTGCGGTTCAACTAACGGCTTTGAAAATTTTAATCATAAAAACCATAAGCGCTACACTTGAGACAGAGTAAAATCGCATTTTCACCAACTCCAGGCATATGCAGAAATGACGCTATGCAAGCGCTGGGCGAAAATTGCCGCCCTTCGAATATTTGGGAAATTGGTCGCCTTACACAAGCACAGGTTGATGCCCAACTAAATCAAAATAATATAATTTGGATTTTCTTAAGTGTTGTCGTTATTTTGTTTTCTTCTCGTGCGTAATTTATTCCAGGCAGAGAAACCGAAGCGCACTCAAACGTAAATTGTTCGAAAACAACTTTTATTTTAATGATATGCACGTGTTACCAAAAAAAAAAAAAAAAAAAAAAAAAAAAAAAAAAAAAAAAAAACAAAAAGAAGAAAACTTTAGTTTTGTTACGTAACAATTAGTTGTGGTGTTTTTTCTCTAATAATATTTCATACAAGTATATATGTACTTATACAGACATGTGTATTTATATACAAAAAAACTTTATCTTGCAACGTTGCTGATGTAGGTTACGGTTTATAAGAAATGGCGGGACCGTGCAATGCAGTGAAAATAAATTTAATTTACGCAGTGATAAAGTGCTACGGGAACTACAAGCTGACAAACAGGAAAAATACTGATATGAAGCTAAAACTATGCTGAGCAGAAAAAGAAAGACAAAGTTTCAAAGCCAACTACAGCTTCCAGTGCTATTAAATAAAATTGAAATTATATTAAATTGTAATAAAAAGAAAAACGAGCAAATTTAACGTTAACAACAGCAATCTCCGAATAAAGGAAATCTAGTTTGGGGAGAGAATCACTTTGAAATCTTTGCAAGAAAAGTAAGGAGAATTTCGAATACTTGATGTCTGGCTGTGCTTATATATGAAGTCTGGGCTTATGGGTTGAAAAGTCCCCTTTTGGAATGGAAATGATCGGGAAAACCTTACGATATATTTTCATCACTTCCCTGCCTATGTCACATCGTGGCCAACAATAGTAGACCACTGTGCAATCTCTGGTATTGAAGAGCACAAGAGAAACAACAAAATCAATTTCAACTATAAACTAAATGATGTTATATAGTAAGAAGAAGAAGAAGAAGAAGAAGAAGAAGAAGAAGTAGAAAAAGAATAAGAATAAAATCCTTTCAAGGACAACTTAAAAATAAAAGTATCAAAAAAAAGAAGAGAGAGAAGCGTGCTTATGTGCATATGTGTATTTGTGTAGATAACTGAAAAATGAGACCGCTCGCATGTACAGATGAACCGTTGGATATGCAAATATAAAAACAATGGCAACAATAACAATCAAATGTAAAATGACATGAAATTACTATACGAAAAGAGATGCCAACCAACCAGCTGAGCTTAATAACTGTCACCCGTAATGTATGTCTGCGTGTTGAATGCTTCGAGAGAAGTGGTACGATAAGCCACCATCCGCCCCATAGCGGGCAAGCGAAGATGAAGACCTTATCTCACTAACAACTACTTTGTCTTTTTTCAATTTTCCTTTTACGATTTGAATGATGACTGTTTATGAAATGTGTATGCGATTAATGTTGATGGTACATAAATATGTATGTATGTGGGGGGATTATTTTAAAAATTTAGGCCTTTAAGCAAAATTTGTGCAACGCTTGCAAAGGAAACAATTTTAAATTTGAAAGAAACGCAGATTGGTTTGATTTGCTGATAAGCCATGAAACAAATGTTTCCGTCAAACTTAATGCAATATATGCGATAATATACGCGATGACGCGTTAATTAATTTCGAAATTGCCAACTCAGTTTTTGAGTTCAACATAAAGATTGAAAATGAAAAAATTGATTTAAAACCAAGAAATTAGTACCGCCGGAAACGCTGGAACACCGAATACCAGCTGCATGTTAAAGGCCTGCTTTTCAGGTTAATCCGCACGTTCTGTGCCATGGCTACATGGCGCTCATTTTCCATTCGATGGAATTACGCCTACAAAGCTATGCAAGAAGCTCTCATTCCCTAGAAGGAATTCGTTTCGTAGCGAGCATTTCAAGGATTCACAAATACTTGGAAACGTAGATTTGCTCATTGCTTCAAGATTTTCATGCGACCAAGAATTAAGTTTTAATACGATGGAGCCGATCTGGATGTTCGGCTGCCTTGGTGACACTAATACTGATGTTATGTAGATTTAATCGGATCCGTTACCCTTAGGGAATTGAGTTGAAATCCCCGCCCGTTGCTTTTCCTACTTACGAACGTTATAGAACGCTCTTGTTAACTTTTCCGTCATTAGATATATTTATCCTTTTGTATTTGTACTCTTCCTTTATATTATTCAGTGCAATAAAGTAGAAAACGCACATGTAACGTTGTATTGATCTAAAAATGTTGCAGGTTGCAACTGCAACGTTCCTTGTATGTCTTACTTTTTATTTTTTAGTAATGTAATTATTTCTTATTTCAACCTTTCACCTTCGCTTTAATTCGTTTCTACAAAAACTTACTTTCTTTAGAAATTCACTGGCGCACTGCAAGACAATATCTTCGTATTTTCAATAATTTAATAACTGGTTTGCTACCCACCATCAATTTTATTACATTTGTTGTTAGTATTTTTACGTTATTGTACACATTTTGTAAGATTTTTAAACGCTTTAGCTTTAGTAACGCTAATACTTCAAGCACGAAGCTTAGTAGTATAGGTACACATTTTGATATTTATTTAGATTAAATGAATTGCGATGCACTCTTTCCTGCTGTGAGGCGTTGGCGGACATATTGAAAGGCGAATTGTGAAAGTCACGAAATCAAATTTAGACATCTTTCATGAGTAAGGAGGAGGAGGAGGAGGAGGAGTCTCTATTCATCTTCTTTTACTTTCTTCCTTGGCGGCTTTTCCTTTTAATGCATCGACCTTGCAGTTTTGACGACTCCTTTCGACTCCTTCTTTCGAGAATAGACAAATTCCTTTTTCAAATATGGCTGCTCATCGCGACAATGTTGATGAAAACCTGTGCTGGTGAAAAACTTCATGTGCGTGTGCCTTATCGGTCAGTGCCATCTACAACTGAGAGTCGATAAAAATCTATACATATCGGGTACACTCAGTTATGAGCAACCGAGTTCCCCTGTGACCAGCTTGTGGCATATTATGTAGTGAAAGTAGAAGAGTTTAATGTCTATGCATTTCTATCAAGACCGCGCGAACCGGCGAAGGGGGCATCATACATACATACTCACATTCTGATCACATCAAAACAATCTGATTTTTTCTGTTCGTTGTTCTGCTCATGTATACTTGTGGCCGTTCATGAGCCTATAAGTCGGTGTAATTCTTTGCACAGTTCTTGAGGTTTGAAAGCCGGGAACACGTGTGCTTCTCACTCGGAAATTTAAAAATAAATCTCTATACTTAGATGTTCAGTTAAAAGTTTCTATATAGCATGCGTTGAATTTGAACTAAGGCATGGAGCTTTCAGCTTATGTTAAACGACATATTCTTTATTCTTTTCAGTTCCTGCAGCGTCTCGACATTTGGCTGCCAATATAGCCAAAGCTGCGATAATTTAAGGTAAGAATTGATTTTCCATTAAACTTAAGGATTGCATATAAAACACTTATCCTGAATAACATCGATATTTAATTTTCAAGTATTTGTATTCAATCAGCACGTTACGAGTAAAATTATGACTGCGATGACATGTCTATGACAATGAAAGTAAACAACACACATATAACATAACAGGTAGCAATAATAGTAATAATAGTAAGGGCTACGATGGCATGAAATTAAAATCATTTTAAATTGAACAAAACCTGAAGATATTGATTTAACCATGAAGGTATGCTGTTTACACTCGTAAATAAAACATTTTTATATAATATATACTCCTGCATACTAGATACACACACCCTCATGTTCATATATTTATATATTTATAATGACTTTGGCATTTGTATCTATCAATGACAAGGATTATGGGTCTAAGTGTATTTATATATGTTTGCCGGTATGTGCGCATTGTACCGCCTTCAGTTTTTTTATTATTTCTTTCTGCGCCTAACTGTATATAGGAAATCTAAACAATGCAAACTGAGTCCATGAACTTAAGAGCACGCAAACAGGCTACAAAATAATTTAGTAACTAAATTCGTTATGGCTAAAAGAGCAACTAACTGCACGTTAAATTCATAACAGTTAAGAAGCAGAATGAAACGTATCCACCCATAAGAGCACATGAAAGATGCACGCATTAACAATGGATATCCTTGTAATCGCAGCATAATAATAATGAATGCCTTGACAGTACTCGCTTGTTTGCTATTCATGCCAACAGAGACTTAATAATCATTAACAATGGAATCATAGACAACGTGACAATTATCTACATGACTTAAAGATTTAAATTCATTTAAACGTTGTTGTGCACAAGAGTGCATTTCAATATTTTTTACATATAATTTTTCTCAACTTGTTATGTAATGCTTTTTGTATATATATTGTTAAGATCCGTGAATATAGGAAAAAATGTTTGTTATTCGAAAAAAAAATTAGGAACGATTTGGGACATTTTTTTAAATATATTTCTTTGCTGTCTTATAAATAAATCATAAAATATCCAACCTATTTAGTCACTCACCCCTCTCTCTCTCTCGAAGTATTTTCAAGAAGAGTTGACTTTATTTGACGTCTTCACTCAACACCCGCAATGGGCTTCTGTGGCGTATGAGTTATTTACATGCAAACGAGACATGAATTTCTTATTGACTTTAAGTGCATTGGCAGAATATGATCGAATTTGAATCGAACGAATTGAAATCGAGATTTTTGAAAGTATTCCAAACTTTATTGATCACGTCTAACAGAAGAGCTAAGCTTCTAACTTCTTGTGCAACGTTTTCAGACTTCCAACTTCCAATAGACGGACAAACAGGGATTAGATGAACGCAAGTACATACAATTTTCAGGAGTAGATCGGCCCTATTTCTGGTCGTATGAGACTATTTTGTTCTGTCTAGTATTGAAAACTATACCCAAATTAAACGTAAAAAGAAAACAACCCTCATATTAAGTAATTTTTCTTCTATTTGCTTGCGAAGAATTGCACGGTAGAGCAATTTTTCATTTATTGTAATTGCATTACCAGTCCTTCGAAGCTAGCTGCCAGCAGGCAGATTGGGTTCCGGGAGATGTTTCATTTAACTTAGAGCATTCAAAGTTAGTACTTGTCCATAATTATTTACTTTCGAACCATTTTTCGATCTGTAGTATAAACAGCGTCTACTACGTCAAAACAAAATCGAACCAAGGTCAGGCAAAAAGCTGTGTTTGCCTCAAAAAGAATTCTTGATATATAAAAGTCACCTACATTTTTTTACTGTCGTCGGGGGTGTCGGGAATATTTTCTACCCTGAGTTTCATTAATTTTACCGTATTATCCCGTTTTGTTCCCGACCACTTAAGAATTTCAAATCACGATGTATTTGATGGAAAACTTCAATTTCCTTTTTAGTAGTCATCCAGAGATACTGGATATTAATCGAACCAGATTCTTACATTTGTCTTATTGATGAGCGTCTATATTGAAACACCCTCCAGGAAACCTCCTCCGAGGTGATGCAAAGAGCCTAACAAATTTTGTGGATTTTTACCTCCCGTAAGTTACTGTAAGAATGCTTACAAAGGAAGCATAACTAAAGGAATGGTAAGCATTACCTCGAGCAGGCATGGAAATTGTAGCGGATAAATAAAAATATACGCGTACAATGTGTGCGACATAAAAAAAAATATTTAAAATAATCCTTCATATTACATGGAACATGTACGTAGACATAGATGAATATGTTACGCTCACATAGACAAATTCGTACACCACACCTGCCACTGATCGGCTTTGTTGTCACATAGAAAAGCTTTAGGTATAATGAAGACAAATTCATGTTCGTATTCCTGTAATGAATGGGATCCAATGGAAATGGTAGCACAAACACAAAGCTTAACGTTATTGTTGCAATTTCGCATTTTTGTTGTACGCGTTTGTTGGTTTTGTTATAACCATTATAATGTGTTCGCTTGTAATGTTATTACGCATTGTACTAGCGAGCAAGAACTTGTAGCTAAACCGTAAAACCCTCAACGGCATCATAAAAATGTTATCGAGCATTAGCGTCTGTTAGGCTCGCAGTAAACATAAATTCCGAAACATTGTGTTTCCTCATGCGCTTCTGCAATGGGCCCAAACATTTTTGCACTCATCATCAACAAATGTGAGACAATGAGTGAGTTGTTATTCATATCATAAAGTACAATAATTAAGCGTTAAATCTTTTAACACATATGCATACGTAAGTGAATGTAAAGGTAGACGTCTTGTAATTGTTCAGCCATGGTCGCGATTTATGTTCTCAGGTCGATTCGCCACAATCACCCATGAAAAACTGGAAGCAATTTTAAAGAAATCGAAAATAGAAATCGAGGAGAACACAATTATTATTATTTCGCGTGAGAACGGTTTTAATGGGAGCACAGTTCACTATTAAGAGAAGAAAACTCGATTTCCTTAGCAGTCTTACTTGATTGAAGTGAAGTGTAATCGCGAATCTGGGAATATTGTGATGTATAAACATTTAGGCAGCCGCTTATCCGACTAAAGTGATACGATTGAAATGTCAATTTCCAACTGCTAGTTAACACAAACATCAAGCCTACTCATCAAATATTTCTTTTGTCCTTCCCAGTCTGCCTCCATTATTAATTTAGAAAATATGAATTTTTGTTAATATTCAATCAGATGAATAAATTAAGCATTCTATCGGCCTGCAATGCCGACCCGTTACAATGTAAACACAATGTTCGCTTCGTGCATTAATAAAACTTGTGGTTTGGCTTTGAATAAATTCTATTAATATTTTCTATCGCAACCCCTGCATGCTCCAGCACATTTTATTAATAATTCGCTTGGTTAACACAACAACAGCTACACATATATTGGCTATTAAGAGGGATCGCACACCATTATCCATATTATTGCTGTACTCTGTGCTGTTATCCGTAATTACGGTTTACTATAACAAAAAGTGACCAACTCAAGTTCACCACATGGGAAAAAGCGTATAAACGAGAAGACTGGATTGGTATTCAAATTGTAAATTGCATTAGTTTGTTTAACGTATGCAATGTTGTGGTCACGTAGGAAACAAAAGATAAAAGAAAGTTGATTTTGATGCATTAGACGATACCTTTCAGTCTTCTCAAAGAAAAGATTGGCTCTAACGATTCTTCTTCATGAACCTAAATTGAGCTCTGCTACACTTAACTATGAATTGCATTCGATTTTCTTTATAAACTACTCCACTACTGTAAAGAAATTATCTCAAGTTTCTCAAGCTAGGGAAAGTGCAAGAATCGTTGTCTTGTCGCCTTTTAATTGACGGCACTTAATATATGTGAGGCATAATTACTCAGCACTTTTTATACGCTCCATCGAGAGACGGAAGGTGTACTCCTTTTGTTAAATGCCACGCGCCTATACGACAAAACCTTTTATTTTGAAAATAAAAAAAAAACAGCCTCGACTATTCTTTTTTTTTCGTTTTAGAATAAATGTGATGGGTAAAAAAGATTCGGTCATGACCGAATATAATTTTTTTACTTGTTTATTCTTCCTTTACGCGTGCAGTAGCATTGTTTAATTGAATATTATTTTATAGCCGAAAATTTTAAACAATCATATCTGTCATCACGCTACTCACTTAGTTACGTACGCTGGGTTTAATGTAAAGTTATTTTCTCTTTAATTTCGTTTTTTAGGAAAAGTTATGCTTCATATTGCATACAGATTGAAAAGAAGAAGAAGAAGAAAGGAATGTTCTATTGATTAAAAAGTTATAATATATTCGAAACGAAACGTGTACAATAAATTCACACGTATTTTAAGCCACCTATCAACGCGTAGTAGTAAAGTGCAATAAGTTGGTTTTGATTTTCGCAAAACGCGTGAAAAGATTGTTAGAAATCGCTAAGAGTTATTCCATCCCTCCATATGTCCCAATTTCACCAATGCCCAAAACGGGGTATATTCATCCCCAGCACGTTACCGTAAATGGGTCCATCAGACGCCATTCAACGTTACATTCGCTTTCCTCTCAAAAAATACACACGTTTCCTGCCAATCGTTTTCTAACGATCTAACGAACAAAAGAAAATTGCATCTGATGTTGAATCACATTAGTTAAGCTAACAGACTGACTCATCTAAGACTAAGACGTAATACACTTAACCCGATCAATTGAGAGATGACCTGGTAGGTAATTGTCAAATGAGGGGAGTGGAGGTTTCGTCCTTGCTAAATTCATCATAGGTCATAATACATAATAAAGTGATGTTGTCCGTGTACAACCTTACATTGCTTAAAAAGTTTCGCTTGTCTTCTTCTTTTGACTAGAACTGATTGTCAAAATTCTTATAACGTTCTAGGTATATATAAAAACTTTTTTATACAGGCTTATGTACACAAGGAGGACAAAATGTTACCATTTTACTTCGTTTGCATCGTCAACTGTCTCAACTTTTGTCAATTAAAATAACTTATGTTGTGCAAAAGTGTGTTTTGCTGAACTTTAAATATATGTTTAAGGTATGCAACCAAAACTGTTAACCAATGCCAATAGAACCGTTTATTGCATCAACGTGACATCGATTAACTAACAGATAGTTTAATACAAAGTTGAGCAATAATCAAATAGGCTGCCTACTCTAGCGTATACTTAACACACAAGTTAAATATCGCTAGTACGTATCAGCTGACCACTGTCACTAATGCCGTAAGAACTTAGTTGTTACGCGGAAAGGCTGTGAAATTCATTTCAATAAATTTTTACAAAACTAAAAGAAAAATTGCTCATCTCTTCTGTACAGTAAATGCTGCTTTGCAAGTTGCAAGTGTTGCAAGTTCTTATACGATGCGTATAAAAATATGCCATACCTCTCGGGTTTCTTAGTGACGTTTCTAAAATAAAATTTTACATATTTTCCCATATGCATCGCCGGCCTCTTAAAATTCGTTGGCCAGCGAGGGAGTTTGACTTGTTTCCAAAAGATAAGACAGAATTCTGAGACTTGACACAGAGACTTGAGGACTGAAAGTAATGACTAAGAGTTTATTAAGATACTAATAAGGAAAAAATTGTTAAGTCATAGAAGACTTTTTGCTATTTTTATACATTTTTGTAAAGATGAGAAAAAAGACGGTTACATGTGCCACTCCGGAATTTACAAAGAATAACGAAAGATAATTTGGAATCTTTTGCATAAACATTCTTTACGTAATAACCTGCACATGACTACACTGCCGTTCTAATTTTGCTCAAACTTTATGCTTTTTTGAATAAGAGAACTTTTTTTATTATATTGAAGAATTTCTTAAATTACTTTATGCTCAATATGATGTTTATTGAATTCACCCAACATCAAATTCGATTCTCTACAGTTGCTTTTTTAAGATTATTTTTATTGGGTTGTCTTTTCTTTGTGCACCTCACACATGTGCATGCTCCTGCCCGAATAATACGGTAAAGTTACATGACAAGTAAGGATTAAGAGTTGACGTTTCAAATGGGTTTTTGATTGATATGAGACAAAATTTGAATTATGACATCAGTCACAACGGAGCAACAACTGCTTATATATATACTTATACTTGAAATACTTTCTATGACACGCTAACAGCAAACAGAGTTTATAATGAATATGATTTATAAAATATTGCAGAGAATCGACTTCAGCTTGATTTACACATTCAAACAGCATCATCTGATATCTATTTATATAATAAGAAAATGATTGTCTTGCGTAAGCTTTATAGAGAAATAGCTATGGATAAAAAAGTAAATCAGTAAATTTCCATGAAATAAAAGCAGATCTGCACATACGTCGAAAGAGCGCACATATGTGTACGAACTTGAGGAAAAAAAAACTTTCGTATTTGAAAGGAAAAATGGCAGTGACTGCAAGTTGTCTGCAGGATATCAATAAATTATTGAACATTAAAAGAACCAGAACACAAAGAAAGGAGCTCGTAGATCCAAAAATATCTATGAAAAAATTGAAGCATAAATATTAAAAACAAAATGTAATCAATTAAATAGTATTTGCTGTGAAATACTTCTTTTGAAATTCGCACACAAAGTCTCGTAGATGCAAGGTAAACGATTAAGAGCGACATAGCATGAGCTCATAAAACGATCCTTTAGGCTTTTATTGTCAACAATGCTCGCTAGTATGTCCGACACTTTAAAGCCCATTAGAACACGAGAGCGCGCAGACTTAAGTAACAGAAAGTATTCTTGTGCAAGCATGAAAAAAAAAAAGAAAAAGAAAAAGAAAAAGAAAACAATAAGCATTTAAAACGCTTTCATGAACAACCTTTCATTTTCATTTATTTGTCATTTATCACCCATGGCATAAGCCGGGAATTTGATATGAAAGGACGTGTGAAGCGCGCATGAAATCGAGCCAGCACCAAACGTATTAGTTCTCTCCCACAATGAATGCTTGTGCATTAAACATTTTGCATATCATTTATATCTATCTAGAGTTGATCTGTTATAAATTACTTTTTAAGTATGCATAAAATGTTTGCATTGTAATACTGAGATATATGGATGTGTGGATATTAAAAAATATTAAAATATTCATATTCGTATTTGTCTTGGAATAATTGCAACAAATTGCTCAGTTTTCTGATTGCGAAAGCAGTCGAAGCAAATTATGAAACCAGGCTTAATTTGCTTATCCCAGCTATTATTTGACACATATCATCGTTAACGCGTCACTTTAATGCGTCTAATTAAACATGCATAATATACCGTATTAGTGGGTGCATATAGCTTCGCTTCGATAAATTTGAAATATTCTGTACAGCAATTGGCCCGCATCGTTCTCTTTATGCTGCAAACCAGATCTTTGCCAACTTCCAAGTATATACCAAGTCCAATTTTGAGCTTCTCGTTTCTTGGTGTAAGATGCTTGTTCTTGTTTTCGTTGGTTTAATTCATCTTAGCAAACTTATTGCATATTTGTTGGTGTACGATGCCTCTTCTTCACCTCTTTGTCTTTTATGAGAAAAGGTGATTCTCACAACTGATTACATCTTTAATGCTTTAACTTTAAATATGTTGAAGTAGTTTGTGGTGAGACGGTGGAGTAGGCACACATGAAAGCATGTTTACAAAAAACAGGTACACAGGTTGGAAAGATATCAAATTACCCGAATTAATATTAAATTCGTATAGAAACTTCGCCAAAGGGTCGCAGCTAATAGGAACTACGGATAACAATAATATCTCTCTCATATCAAACCAATAATTTGCTAAGAACGGCATTAAATTGAGACGAGCATTTTTCAATGAGCTGATAAACAATGTAATGGTATGCGGATTATCATGTGCGCATTTAATCACTTTCAACAAACAAAAAGCAAAAAACGATATCTGAACCTTAAGAATACTGCACGCATGGTGAACTTCTAAAGGACCGAGAATGACGGTAAAAGAGACGGAGTCAGTTGCAAGTTTGATTCCACTCTAATATTAGAAAACTCCAAGAAGAATATTCTCCTTATCTGTTCTCTCTAAGTACTAAAAAAGAACATATCATGTAAAACAAGCGCTCGTTTAGAAAAATATGTCGTGACCACGTGCTCCATTCACGTGTAGATGTTGATGTACATAACGAGTTAATAGGATGCTTCCAAACAGATTGTAGACTCTATCAACTGCGTTCCATCTATCATATGTGTTCCATTTCAACATCTAAATCTTTCTATGAGGATACAACTAAATAGAAACTGTAGCTGGGAGTGGATTTATTTTTTCTCCACTTCCCTTGATTACTGCTGGTAAAGTTTTGCTCATTGCCCACAATGATCAGGAAAGTAGAGAGTAATCAGAGTTTTTAAGTACATACGAAATCGTAAAGATAGAAATGACCGTATAAATCGTAAGAACTACTTACTTATTCGTACGGCTAAACTGTGACAGTTGAATAATCCAAAACAGCTCGAAAAAAGCAGCTGAAGCGAAGCTTACTTTCGATCCGTAATAATGTTTACTAGGAAATGGTTTCACAACCTTTTTCCAATTAACAGAAAAGTTTTACAAATATCACGCAATTGTCTTAATTTTCAATTTCAGATTTATACGTGTAGGGCAAGAAAGTGAAAAGCAACGAAATGCCTTCATTTATATTAAAAAAAAACACAAAAAAAAACAAAAATTAAAAATCTTTAAATTTGAAGACATTTTATTCATTCAGTCAGCCCTTTAGCGCACTTCACAATTCTTTTTAATAAGCAACTATAGATAGGCAATATTTTTTGTTATTATTTCATTCTCGCGTTAATTATTCGTTTTTATTCTCAAAACCCGTACACATTGCCCACAAAATTTTACTTTCGCTAACATCGTTCAATTTCATTAATGTTTTTACGTACATATCACGTGCACTTCGTTAGATTATGACATTTTGATAGCGAGAGATATGTGACCGATTAACTCCTATGCAAACTGATGAATGAACGCTTATCTCTACGAAGAAGTAAATAATTTCACTAAGTACCACCAGTACTCGTTACTCGACTTGTTTTTCCTTTACTGCCTTTTTCGTTGTTGCTCATCCCTTCGTTTACGACGAACTTTTACGAAACCATTCGGACATTTCAATGTTTAAGAGAACTATGCAAAAGCGTTCAAAGAGTTGTTTAGCTCTCTTGAAGGAAATCATATGACACACGTTTACTCATCACAGAACATACATTCGAAGTGTGTGTATGGAGCGGAATTTTGTGTGCGTTTTTTTTGGCATGCCCAGCATATATTTGTCCCGAAGTAGTAGACATTGTTTGTTAGATTCAGTTAAGCTTTTCATTCGCTTTATTCCGTGGACTCTGTTCATTTACTTAATTTAATGACATGAATGAATAACACACTTACGTACCTTACCACATCTTTGCTTCCTCATTAACGTCCAACGGCAGCTCACTTGTTATATTTCTCGCCTCTTTACTACAACATTTGACTTTATTCACCATTTTTTTGGTATATGACCATTCACTCAGGGGATGTCCCCTATTCGTGTTACATGTGTGACGGTCAGAAAAAAGTGAAGAAAAACAAAGAGATAGGGAGGACGATAGTGGGTGCATGCCCAATCGGTAAATTATGCCTTTAGCGACTGAGCACTCACTATAGCTACGGCCAAAGTAAACAGCTCCTCATGCGGACAAATTAATTCGTCTTCAAGGCCACAGCAAGTCTTCAAATTCCCATACATTACTGAAGCTTTGCCTAATTCAAAAATTATTCTGTGAAGTTAATACGTCGGTCAAGACTCCATGAACTAAATCCGTAAGGTCTCTGCTTGATGCAAAGTTTGACTTTATTCTAACATAAGATATACAATCAGAGCAATATTTCGATTCTACTTTTACAGAACGATTTGCCAAAATCCTCAAAATATGCTTCAGTTCGCCCAATCACCCTATCATTTGACCGAAACCTTTAACAGAGAATCGCAAACAGTTTTCTCGTTTAACAGAGAAGCTTAACAGAGAATCGCAAACAGATTTCTCGTTTAGCAGAGAAGCTTAACAGAGAATCGCAAACAGATTTCTCGTTTAACAGAGAAGTTTTACGATTTGCAGCCATATAATGGGCGCTGGCGTATAGGCCTTGAGAATGTCGTGACTGGCAATTGAGCAATGAACACCATTGCACGTCATTTTGTCAACGTTTCGATTAAGAAACACGTTAATATTTTTATTGCATTGTTAGTGCGGGAAAATAACCACACTGTGTGGGAAATGTATTATCCCGCCCAAATCTTCATGCGAAATTGTGAATACACTGCCTTTGTAATACTCTTAGGATGTCTGCTATCACTTGCAAGTTGACTTCTTCATTAACGAGAATAAGAAAAGTTGCAATAAAACCTTTCAAGCCTATATGAGGCTTAAACGGAATTCTTGTCATCAAAAAGAAGATTTATTCCACAAACAGCATTCGGATTTTTCTTGTCTCGAAAATAATAATACTTTGACAAGTGTCATCTGAGGATTGCCTTTTTTAAAAACAATAAAGTTTTCTGTCTAGAGGCGACATCTACGTCTTCAATTTGTCTCGGTCAATATAGTTTTTAAAAATACCTCCAACTATTATGTAAAAATATTTTTATTCTATGCCACATTTTTTATATAAACTTCTACATTTTACAAATAAAAAGTGTCACGATGAAATTAAATAACGAATATAATTCTTACAAGCAAATGAATATATATATATATATATATATATATATATATATATATATATATATATATACATACATATATATATATACATACATATTTAAGTCCATCGTGACACTTTTTATTTGAAAAATGTAGAAGTTTATGTATGTATATATATATATATACATGTGTTTGTATATTGTTTGCGTGTGTGTGTGTGTGTGTGTGTGTGTGTGTGTGTGTGTGTGTGTGTGTGTGTGTGTGTGCACATATATATGCTTATGTGCATAGACACTAGCAACTTACATATACATACGACACACGCTTTGTAAGCAGAGAGCAAACCGTCCATCTAATTAAATATGTTAACAAGACAACTTTATAGGTTGTAGAAAGTAGGAATCAGGATTCGATTATTCCTTTCAATTTCCAAGAGTCGCACTAATGTAGTTGGATGGATGTCTATTGTCCTCCCTATTTACTGTGTTTTTCATGCACCCGTACCGTTACGTTGGTTTTTTTTCTCTCATTACAATAATTCAATTTCTTTTCATCTTTTTCCTGGCATATTGACGGAAATCACCTGTGACCACAAATAACATAGGTCTTCACATACCTACAAGCGTACACAACGTGATTAAACAACGACAATAAACGACCATCGTTGCTTGAAGAGGCCAAGAGGCTTTTGTGTTCAATTACAAGAACATGTTCAGTTAAGTGGAGAAGCTCAGGTGATTGATAGTAAATACAAAAAAAGGTAAACAACAAAAATTAACCAGCCCATCTACGAGCAGTGTGAACTATATGATGGTTGTATTTTTTATTCGCATATGTGGACATCTAGCGAACACGCGCAACAAACAACGCAAAACGTCACTTGTTAGCATATATACTCCAGATATTGTTGAACAAGGAATTCCCCCACTTCTCTGCAACGACAACAACTTGTTCACCGTGCAAAAGGAATAATAGGCAATGAGCATTGAAATCAGCAATATGTCCACGGTAGTGAGTTTGCTGAGATATTATGTGTAAACATGAGCACACTTTTCAATTGTGTGAAAATCACAGAAACTTTTGTTAACTGCAATCTTTAGCAGCGAAAGCGTCTGTGAAAATACTATTGTGATTAGAAGTCGGTATATGTTATTACCTTTCAAGCATACAACGAGGGATACTCCTAACGAGCAGTTTTACAAACGATGGATAGATTCAGGTGGAAACTCATTCACCTTTTAAGTCTTAAATGCTTTTCATTATTTCCCTGTCGGGTTAAAAAGGCGACCGCATTCCATACATCCATGTATTATTGATGAATGCGCTAAGCAACTAGAGCATGCGTCTTGCGTTGCATCACTGCTACAAAAAATATCATATAGAGTTACAAAAACCGACCATACGACATTATTCTTTTAGATGAGCATTAAAAAAATGACAAAGTTTTTTGAAAACTAATTTTTTTTGAGTAAAACGATGTCTTTCTCACTTCCTGTAAGCCCAAAAAAACCAACATTTATAGTTAAATGCAGCAAAATTACATAATTAGCAATCATTAACATCAACTCTTGGTAAAGCAGGTTCTCACGCCCTTTACCTTCATAATGGGAAGGCCTCAGTGCGAAAACCAATTATTTACATAATTGTTTTGCGTCAATTTATCAATACCAACGTAGCGCTATGTGCCAGCTACGTGTTCAACTGAACGTAAGCGCGTACTATCATTCTCATTTTTTGATATTTCCGTTGCGTGCGTATGTGTTGAGCCCTTAAAATTTTGTATAGGAATTCAGACTCGCTCATTTAATTGCTTACGCAAAGCATTTCTCTTTTTTGTGGCTTTCCGAATTTATTTCTCTTTCAAAAACACTAAACTAACTCATTTCTCTTACAAATTTTACTTACGCTGTGTAATGTACGGTACGTTTAAAAAAAACAATTTTCTCAGGTTCTCATTTAGCCCTTTACATCCTTTTTCTAGTTCTTTGAATTGTACCATCCGTATAAGACTGTAAGTAAAAACGGAAAGATTTATTCGCTTTAAGTTGTACCCTACAAGAATAATTCTGCAAAATGAAAACGAAGAAGTATGCACCCATATTTTGCATACAAAAAAATATATAAAAAGTGCCCGCAATTTTTAGAAATTCTCAGAGTTTTTGACGGATAAAAAGTGCCCGCAATTTTTGGACAAATGCAACGAGACTATCAATTGGTTGGATGCCAACCAATTGGCTGACAAGGAAGAATATGAACATCACCAAAAAGAATTGGAAGGAGTATGTAAGCCTATCATTACCAAACTATACCAGGCGGGTGGTGGTGCCACAACTGGTATGCCTGGTGGTTTTCCAGGAGCTGCCCCTGGTGCTGAACCTAGCATTGAAGAAGTCGATTAAACAATCGAAAATTGTATCTTTCAGACAATAACAGCGGAACAGCAACAACTCCACACTTGATAATTTTCATTTCGAAAAAATGCTGAGTGTGAAGTCAGGAAAATTGTTATCGATTACTTTTAAAATTGAGGTTGCTTTTAACATATGTCAACATCTCTGTTTTTGTAAAGAGTGTTTGACTATTTTTTACCAATTCACATTTTATTAAAACTATCTCATTTGACTGCACATACATTGCAGTGAAGCCAAAGTATATGTTTTTCACATGACAAATCACATTATTCTAGAAAGTTAACAAAAGCCGTGGAGTCGTCAGAATTCGTGAATTTTATATAAAAATTTAAAAGTATTATTATAAAAAACATGTCGTCAATTGCAAGTCCTCTCTCGATTGCTGGAACTAGGCATTCTGGAGCTTCGGTTCGAACACAAAATGGTAAGGGGAATGTGTTTTAGAAAACATATGCCATGTTTATCTAGCTTTAGTAGTTTGCTGAATAAACCGGCAAAATTGTTAGAGCAACGTGAAGTTTAAAAGCTTTAACTTTAATATGGCATTTATTGTAATGGCCCATTTGGGAGTAATCCTTCCAAAAAATATTTAATTCAATATAACACATTTAAATGAGGTTATGTTTTTGCTTATTTGATGTGCAAATGAGTACGCCTTAATTATTTTAAACATAAATCTCTTGTAATTGGTGTAGTAATGGCGGCAAGTTCAATTGCTAACATAGTTAAAAGTTCCTTGGGTCCGGTGGGTTTAGATAAAATGTTGGTTGATGATATTGGCGATGTTACCGTAACCAATGATGGCGCTACTATTCTAAAATTATTAGAAGTTGAGCATCCCGCAGCTAAGTACGTGTCATTTATATCAATTTGGACCTTTGTATAAATCATATCATTTTTAATATGCAGAGTCTTAGTGGAGTTGGCTCAATTACAAGATGAAGAAGTAGGCGATGGTACCACTTCGGTAGTAATATTAGCTGCAGAACTGCTTAAGGTTGACAATTTCTAGTGTTTTTTTTTTTTTAAGGACTATTCAGTAGTCTTGATTATTCTTTGTAGAACGCAGACGAATTGGTTAAACAGAAAATACATCCTACTTCGATTATATCCGGTTATCGTTTGGCTTGCAAAGAGGCTTGTAAATACATTTCCGAACATCTGACCGCACCTGTTGACGAATTAGGTCGCGATTCCTTAATTAACATCGCTAAAACTTCGATGAGTTCCAAAATTATAGGAGCAGACGCTGACTATTTTGCGGCTATGGCGGTCGATGCAGCTCAGGCTGTTAAGGTTAGTTTTTAGGGAAAAAAGGTAAACAAACATTGAAAATATTTGGTGTTTGTTGATTCATCAGATTACTGACGCCAAGGGCAATCCTGCTTATTCGATTAAAGCGGTCAACGTATTAAAGGCTCATGGAAAATCTGCACGTGAATCTGTTCTAATACCGGGCTACGCCCTAAACTGTACTTTAGCCTCTCAGCAAATGTCCAAAAAAGTGGTCAATGCCAAAATAGCTTGCTTAGATTTTTCTCTGCAAAAAACCAAAATGAAGATGGGTGTTCAAGTATTAATTAATGATCCCAATAAATTGGAAGGAATACGTGCGCGTGAACTGGATATAACTAAGGAACGTATTAATAAGATTTTGAATACAGGTGTTAACGTGGTTTTATGTAGCGGTGGTATTGACGACCTTTGTATGAAGTATTTTGTTGAATCTGGAGCTATGGCTGTACGTCGTGTTAAGAAAAGCGATTTGAAAATTATAGCCAAGGCTACAGGAGCAGCGTTTGTTACTTCACTTACTAATATGGAAGGTGAAGAAAGTTTTGAGCCTTCAATGGTGGGTGAAGCAGCGGAGGTATGCCAAGAGTGTGTTTGCGACGATGAACTCATTTTGATTAAGGGCACGAAGGCAAGGTGGGTTAGCGTTTTACAAGAACGCTTACGCTAAAATAAACATTTTACTCTTCCCAGAGCTGCAGCGTCTATTATTTTAAGAGGCCCAAATGATTTCTATTGCGACGAAATGGAAAGATCTATACATGATTCACTGTGTGTAGTTAAACGTGTCTTGGAAAGTAAAAAAGTGGTAGCAGGAGGTGGTTGCGTGGAAGCTGCTTTATCGATTTACTTGGAAAACTTTGCTACTTCATTGGTAACCTAAAAAAATTATCTAAAAAAATTGTTTTATAACAAGATTGTTTTGCGTCCCAGAGTTCTCGCGAACAGTTAGCTATTGCCGAATTCGCCAAATCTCTATTGGTTATACCAAAAACTTTGGCTGTTAATGCAGCCAAAGATGCTACGGATTTAGTGGCCAAACTAAGGGCTTATCACAATTCTAGCCAAACAAAAGCAGAACACGCTCACTTGAAGTGGACAGGATTGGATTTAATTGAGGGCGTTGTACGCGACAACAAAAAGGCCGGGGTCTTGGAGCCAGCCATGTCCAAGATTAAGTCATTGAAATTTGCTACTGAAGCTGCTATTACCATATTGCGTATTGATGATATGGTGAAACTGAATCCAGAAGAAAAGGCAGGAAAATCGTATGCAGATGCTTGCGCCGCTGGTGAACTATAAATAAATATATTTATAAGTTTGTTAAAAGTTTAAACATTTCATTCGTTCGCTTATCAATAATAAACTAAGTATGATTTGGTATAAGCGAGCAGCATTTTTTATAAACTAAATAAACTTAACATATTTTCTCCGCTAAATGAGTTTTAAATGCAGTAAAATCGATCACGGGTGATGGAATGTTTTTTACATAGTGCCATAAATCAAAGAAAAGTAAACCATGGATAAAAGATGAAAATAGATTGAAATTTCGATATTGGCTTGAAAAGTTTATATATATTTGCATGATGGGATGGGGTGATAAGGTGTCTCTTTCTTGAGTTTATAAAAGCAAACTCTCTCCCTTGAAGAAATTTAGCTATAGCAGAGAATAAACATCCTAAAAATAGAATCTTGCTGCCGAAACTACTTCGAGAAGAAAAGGTTAGATATATAAGCATTATTGTGTGAATAAAAGTGTTGATAATTAGAAAATCGCATATTTCTATTAAAAATAATATTGGATTGAAATTATGGCAGAAAGCAGCGAAATTAATGGAGATTCAATTAGTGATATTCAAAAAGAGGAAGACTCCAATGCGGAAGGAGCAACACAAAGGGAAAACAATGAACTTTTAGATATGGTGTTTGCTTTGGAAAGCGAAAAGCAGGCCATAATTGAGGAGTCACGTAAACGTTTAGGTGCTCTACGTAAAGAATTAGAGGTTAGTCCAGCAAAAATTTGAATATTAATAAGCACTTATTTTGGCACCAAATAGGATAATTTAGTGGAAAATGAGAAACTGAAAAGAAAAGTGCTTCAGCTAGAGCAATCATTGAAGCAATCAGTTATGTTGGGAGGCGGAACCGACGCACCCAAAACAAGACAAGATCAAGAGGAATTATTGCTAAAAGCAAAGACATTATTGTTTGAGAAGACCAAAGTCAACAAACAACAAGAGCAGCAGATAGCTACTTTAAAAACACAAATTGAGGCAGTCAAGGATGTAGCTCATGTGACTAAGGACATGCTAAATTTAAAAACTGCCGAATGCGAACATATGCAAACGAGATTGGAGCAGTCCCAAGCATGGATTAAGGCCGAACAAGATAAATGTGCTATAACAGAGAAGAAATTAGCGATTTCTAAGAGCGTCTACGAAAAATTAAAAACTGAATATGACGTGCAGTCTAAAATATTTAAGGTAGACAAGATTGCGAAAACAAACAAAATTATATCCAAACTTGATCTATATTGTTTTATAGGACTTAAAGGAAGCCTATGAGCAGAAGATCAAAGTCTTAAGCGAAACAGTGGAGAAACTCAAAGAGTAGTTAATCATCATGAAATGCAAATATATTCGAAATTTGATAAATTAACTAAAATTAGAAATTGTACTTACCATCCACCACTTACGTAAAAATATTTAGATTGAAAGTCCTTAAATCATTTAATTTTCTTTTTTTTATTGAAAATTATACCTGGTTTGCGTTTTCAATACGTTTAAATTTTTTGTTTTGTATTATCTAAGCCGCTTGTTGTTGTTGTTGCATTTGCTTAAGCGCAGCCATTTGTTATCTAACTTTGTTGTATCTCAAAGCGATCTCTGGGATACATATACTCCTTCACATACGAAACAACATGTACGTCAGTCACCACGTATTTATGCTAGTCCTCAACGTTGTTCGGCGCATAGCCAAATTATAGCGCCTTACGATCAAATAACATCAAATAACTTCACCCATTCCACGATCAGTGTCTGAAAAGAATCGTAATAAACATCGTGATAATCCGCGAAAAGATACGGTATGTGAAAGTGAAACCGATAGCGAACGACAGTGTGAACCTACTTCACCGAGCACCCAATGCATACAACAGCGTAAACTGAATCGTACGAATATATAACATGCCGCTCATTATTCTTCGCCTAACGTAGCGCCCGATAAACAACGTGGAGGAACTAATAACCACCGGTCAACAAAATTGGATTCCACATCTGTATATGGCGCTAGTTTCTAAATGGAATGGTTGGATGGCGAGACGGCCATATTACCGGTTTTTCGTAAACTATTAACCCAAAAAAGTGCCAACTATCGTGGCAATGTGGTCGAACAAAGTTGTGCGAACATGTCGATAAAATGCGATATTGTCGAGTATTTGTAATTAAGAATTTCTCTATAAAATTTGCAGAAATTAACAGAAATTATAAAACAATCGCTATAGCTTTAGTATATATATATAAAAGCGGTGCTAGAACTTATTCCGATATCGCTTTGAGTTCCTCGTTCAAATTTTCTTTTTTGGGATCAATCAATCAAAATCGATTTCCATCAAGTGATAATTAGAATTTGACAAACAAAAAGCCGTAGGTGGACGTGTTCGAGAAATAAAGCGATTGGTCTTCAGACCTAAGTAGATTTTGGGCCATCAGATGACGGGAACGCTAAACTTTTGTCAGTTTTTTTCTGCTTCTCTATAATTGCAATTATAGCTTTACTGTTTTTATACCAATCACCGAAGGATGAGGACTATACTCATTTTGTAAAAACTTTTGCAACGCTCAGGCGGAAGCATCAGGGATCCCACAAAGTATACGTACTCTTCAGTCAGCGTCAGATTCCAAATCGATTTAAGCACGTCTGTCCGTCCGTCTGTGTAATGTCTGTTGGTATTGAAAATGAGGCACATCGATTGAAGGACACGGCTACGGCACCACGTAAACTGAGAATACGTGTTTTTCAAATTCTGGAGAGAGGATGCTTTTATGGGAAGAAATCATATGTATTTTTAGAGTCTCTAATTCTGATTTACATCATTGAGCTTTTATATATGTAGTCATCTTTGTATGACATTTCTGTTCGCAAGTCCAAAGACTGCAAATGACAAATGGTCAAAAGGCCATTGTGGTTTTCAAAATGCTTCCTATTAATGATCCAAACGAAATTGTTACACATGCTCTAGAGGTGCTTTGTGCCCCCTATAAAGCCGAGCAATACACTGGCCTCACAATTAGTTGCAAGACAGTGCATAAACTCTCGGATGTCCAAAAAATTGGAAATAAAATAAAGGAACACTTAAAAGTACATTTTTATTTGTTGTTTTATTTAGTCTTTTCATTGTTATATGATATTATTATATTATTCAAATATTCTGTTATTTCGTTCTTCTATAAACTCTGTTATTCTTCTATCCCTTCATTTTGTTGTTTCACCAAACATGTCGAAGTTAACCATTCTTAACCATTGTTAAGCAATGTTAAGCATAAATAAAAAGTATTTTTAATAAATTGTTACATGAAGAACCTTTGTTTTATTGAGCATTATTTTTTAAACATTTTATTTCTATTACACCGTTAACAGCACTTAGGAAACGACTTTTCTGTATTTGTATCTTTTCAATATTTTCAATTTGTTCCTGTACATATTCAATACGTCGTTTAAAGTAATCCTTGGAGCTTTCCAAATTCTGGAAAGAAATAAACGTAGCGCGACTTTTCTTAGCATAATTTGGCATAATAAAAAAAACGAAATGTCCTAACAAGCCACTTGCTTCTATATAAAAATTAGATCACAGTATTTTCTTCCAATTTTTATCAAATGTTAGAACATTTTTTAAGCAAACAGACTGCCCTAGTCACTTGATTAAAGTTGGCTAATTGATTTGAATACGAGAATAGTATCTACTTCCCTTAAAAGAATCATAATTTTCATAAATTTTTTCGCATTTTTCTGGTATATGTGATATTAATTATTATATCATAAATTAGTATAAATCGCTACATCATTTTAACTATTTCTTACCTTTTCTACGTAATAACCTGTACCAACATCCAGTATAAAATTATCTAAATCTTTAATACGGCCGGGAATATACATACTGCTGGTTAATGGTACTAAAATTTGATGATCTTTCCAATCGGGATGAAAAGACTCCAATGCTTCTTTCGATAGAGCATATTTTGCTTTACAATTGTATAAAGTTTGCAAGGAATCTTGTATATTGCTTATGTCCTGTTAAAATAGTTATTATTATGTATATATGACTAAATGTACATTTTATAAATAAATAACTTCTCACTCACCTGCTCAAATTCTTGTTTAATTTGAACTAATTGTTCAACACTCAGCGCAGCCAAGTTGATTTGTTCACGTTTATCACCTGCCTCTGTACCTGACATATTCTATTGTAACTTTTTCAAATATTTAAAAAATTTTAGTCAATGTGTTCTTAATTTTTACTCAATTTATTTGATTTAAGAAAATTTTCGAGAACGACGAAAGTGGTTGCCAACATACCTAAGTCTACAGTCTACTAAAGAAAATTTATATTTTCGAAATTTCGCCTAATATGGTTGACAATATGTTATTTAGGACGTGCCACATAATCGTTTATCAAGCTTTAAATTTAAGATGAACACCCACATTTCACGTACGCAATGAATATGAACACAGCGCCTTGTAATTAAATCAACGAAAGCAGCAGCCGATTTTCATCTTTTCCCTTGCGGTATTTGTCTTAAAATTCCATAACTAATCCATATTTGCAAAAAAGTAAGAGTTATTGAAAAGTTATCGAATGGCAATGACTGATTTTGACATTCTTTTTGACACTTGTCGTTTATTTTTTAAATTTTTCTCCGGAAAATAAAGTGCCGTTGGTATAGAGTGCGAAATGTGGGATGATTTAGTCATTGAATATAATTTGGGCAAGTTTATTTAAATATTTTTTTGCACATGGGTAAAAATGGACTAAGTACACAAACCATTCAAGAGCCAATGCATATGTATTGCAAGCAAGTACCTAAGTGCGAAGTACTATATAAATATAAAGATTATGATTCAAAATGTAGATTATGGACGTATAGAAAGTAGAGAGGAAAAAAGGACAAAGATGGTAGCAATTTAAAAGGAAAGTCCGGATATTTTTTAATTTTCGGCTGTTAAAAATTTGATGTTCGACCGATTCTTTTGAAATCATCCGGTGCTTGCAATTTAAGCTTATAACTTTTTTTTTGGTATCCACAAACTTCATTGCTTTGCTTGCCAGTACAAATGCATGCAGCAAAACTGAAACTTTCCCATATGTTCGCATTGCTACGTTGCAGTAATGCAACATAAGCCATATGTTTAGTTATACATAAACACAGGCAAACAATTTAATGTTTTGACACTTGGTTGCACGGTGCACATGTATCCATCCTGTCCATTTCTTTATTTATAAAATTCGCTATCGATTTTGTGAGGAAATGCATATCTGCTTTGTGGGTATACAATATCGGCCTTTTAAATAAACAGCTGAGACGTACGGAGATACGACTGTAATTGCATTGTATAACATGTCAAATTTTTGACAAATTGTTGCGATTGTACAATTTGCAGCATTTTGGGGGAATGGCTTTCTGTAGAAGCTCTTCATCTCTGTTCTTAGTTCAACAATATTTTGTTCGATCTATAAGCATGTCAGCGCAAATGCGTGCCCAAGAAGCTTTAGAAAAAATAAAAGAAAAAAATCCTTACTACGACAAGTATGCAGACAAAATATCCAAATTGCAGCAATCATCACCGGAAGAATTTTTGGAAAAAGTGGATAAAGTAGTAAATCCGATCAAGGGCGGCAATTCCCAAGCCAGGTATGTGGATTAATTTGGGCGTCAAATTAAATTTAGTTAGTGTTCTTCTTAGATCATATACGGAATTGTTAAATCCCAAAGCTTCTATCGCACCTCTTCCAGCTAACGCTCAGATTCCCTATAAAAAATTATCGGATGTTATGAAAACTGAATTAATTCAAGATAAAAATGCTGATGAAATTTCCAAAATTTGGTTGGAATATCATAAAACTAAAGATGTTTTAGCGGCCACACTAACACTTGAACATCACGATGCGCTTATGGAAACAGCCAAGAAGCATCCAATTTTTCTGCTGCCCTTACCGCGAAGTGAAGGTTTCGAGTTTATTATGTTACAATTTGCTAGTAATGCCGTACACTTCACCCCCTTATTGGCTTATCAGGTGAGAAGGATACGTACGACTTTGGCTTTACATATAAAGAATTTATGTTCAAGGTGCATAAGGAGAACGCGCCCGAATGCTTGACTCTATTACACTACACAGAGTGCAGAGAGAAAGGCATAATACTAATGCGCGGCGAATATGATAGCAAAGTTTTGAACGGCCAGGAAGCTCAATGCTTGGCAAACCAACTGCAAATGTTTTACTGCAAAACGGATAAAGGCAAGCAACGTCTATTGGAGATATTCACCAATAAACCTAGGGAATTCAAACATAAGGATCTTATTAAAGAAGTTGAAAATATACAGCTTGTGTGACTTGTGGTTCAGAATTAAAATTTGAAAAATGAAAAGTCAATTTGATCTATTGAGTCGATATCTTGTCTTGTCGCTAGTGCTTCTCATGTTTTCTTTTAGTCCCACAATTCATTTTTTGCTCTAAATAAATTATAAAAATAATAATTCTTTGTAATTAAAATTAAAATGGCATCAAAGGTGATTTTCCGATATTAAACTTTGACTGTAACTCCAGTGGATACTTTTCAGCAAGTATGAAAAGCAATTGTTGACAAAAAGTGTGTTGAAAGCCATTCTTGAGCTACACTTGAAACTGTAGAAATTGTTTTTTTTTTTCAAAAATTTCATCTCTTCGGTCAGTTTCAATCATTGTGTGGACTTGGACTCGTATTTTTCAAAAAAGACCGATATTGGTAATCATTTATTTTTTTGTATTTAAATATAGGGAATAAGTCCACTTTTAATGCACATTAGATGATACTAAGTTTTACTACTTTTACTATTTGAACAATAGCTCCGATTGTATGATTAGGTAGAATTTCTTTTATTTTAGAAGATTTAACACACGAATTGTACCCGCAACAATATGTATGTATTTATGGTCGGGGAACAGAAATAAATATGCTCAGATATGATAAACAGCTGAATATTTCATTTTATTTACATCACCTCTTGTGTGAGAATTTTGTATTCGATTGCGTCAAAGGTTAAGAATTTTGTATTCGGTTCTGTTAGTGTGAGAAGTTTGCACTGTCAGACAGCTAAACAAAATTAAAACGGCAGCCCGTTTCATGATGACCGTCGCTTATCGACTCATTTATGAACTGGAAGATATATTTGTTGACTGAAAAAGAGTTTAAGAAAGGTTACTGAATAATTGTTGCTACAGATAATCACCTTTTTTTGTTACCAGATTTCTTGAAAAACGCTTCCTACGTAAATTTTTGTATTTGAGTGAACCACTTCTCTAAACGATATTTAACAACAAATTATAGCGCAGCATATATACAATTCTTCAAAAAAAAAATTGTTTTTTTTTTTATATATTTTCCTATTTTGTATGTTTTTGCTTACAAACTTTTTTAAAAGTCCTCGATTGTTCACAATAGAAGGGAAAAAAATATATTTGAGTGCAGTGCGATTTGGAATCTACGTATTCTTGACATCAACAGCACAACATGCAACATTACTTTCTGAGCATAGTTTCATACATTTCAGTTGGACGTAGCATCGACCGTGTTCTTATCACCGACATAGATCGAGATCTTAATTCTGGCTGATCAGCTATTAACCTGAAGCATTTCCACTTGCCGGGTAGCAAAACACTTACAACAGAACATGCTGTAAACATAGATCATCGTACCCGTCCTTTTAAGCAGCGAAACAACAGCAGTGAACAAAAAACAACTTACCTAAGGCATAGAGACCGAATAAGTTATACGTTAATTCGCAATTCACGTCCATTGCATATCCCACGAGAAATGTGCCGGCGATCATACCAGAACGGCCAATTAAAATACATAAGCACACGGCCTTACCTCTAAATAAATAATATGTATATATATATATATTTGAAAAGAACATGATTAGGTGATACCTCAAGTCGGCTGTAGTGAATTCAATTACAATGCCGCTAACTAAAGCTATTAGGCAATTAGGTATTGCAAGGAAAATTATAAAAATAGCGGAGGTAGTGGTTTCATCGGTGATCCAGGGCAGTACGCCGCCCAAAAGAAAGCATAATATTTGGAGAGCAACTACGATGATTTTAGGCGATATGTATCTTAATAGCAGGGCCACCACATTGAACATTATTAAGTACGTCGCACCCAGAAACATGGAATCGCGGAAACTTTGAAGAGTTACCTGGCAGCCATCGACTTTGCTGTAGAATTCGTGGAATCTTCGCATATTCTCGCAAATTGTGTATAATTCGAGATCCTCATGTATGCGACGATTGCGTAAGTCAGTAAACCATATGCCCAGGCCGTTGCCGCTTACGAGATAAATCAAAATTCAAGATAAAACAAAATAGTAGACGTTAAGGCTTGGCACTGTCATATGGAAGTATAAAAAATAGTCGGCAGACTTACAGGAAAAAAAGACTGGACATAACCACGCAACTACTCAGGAATGGCACTACGTAAGGTTTTTTAAAAAGTGGTCTGCTTTGATTCATTAACTCCATACAAGTTTGTTCATCAACAATTCTATAGCCTGGACAGCTAAGATCTTCTGGTTCGACTTCCCATTCCAACTCTTTCCTTTTGTTCACTCGATATATCCACTTCACCACTTGAATGCATTCCTGCTTTCGCTGGGTGCATAGGAGAATCTCGGGACTTTCCGGTAGTCCTATTAGTAAGAAAATGCCTATAAGGCCGGGAAGACTGTTCAAAAGCATTAAAAATCGCCATGGTTTATACACAATCAAACCAAGATCATATGTCCATTTTTGATGGATGAAGAGCGTCGCCATGACGGGACAATAAATCATAGCAAAACCTTGAAACATTGCCATATATATGATAACGATACGACGGTGATAAAAAGTGCAAAATTCGGCCAAATAAGTGATGGCTGCAAAACTAGGGCCAGCTATGCTAAAAATCGTCAAAAGAATAAAA